>JBBPBX010043480.1:0-27898 GCA_038048925.1 Garcialebias charrua | reverse complement strand
CAGCTGAGATGATCAGAACCAACATGTTGTCTTTCAGCTGAGATGATCAGAACCAACATGTCGTCTTTCAGCTGAGATGATCAGAACCAACATGTTGTCTTCCAGCTGAGATGATCAGAACCAACATGTCGTCTCTTCAGCTGAGATGATCAGAACCAACATGTCGTCTTTATGCTGAGATGATCAGAACCAACATGTCGTCTTTCAGCTGAGATGATCAGAACCAACATGTCGTCTTTCAGCTGAGATGATCAGAACCAACATGTCGTCTTTATGCTGAGATGATCAGAACCAACATGTTGTCTTTATGCTGAGATGATCAGAACCAACATGTCGTCTTTATGCTGAGATGATCAGAACCAACATGTCGTCTTTATGCTGAGATGATCAGAACCAACATGTCGTCTTTCAGCTGAGATGATCAGAACCAACATGTCGTCTTTATGCTGAGATGATCAGAACCAACATGTTGTCTTTATGCTGAGATGATCAGAACCAACATGTCGTCTTTATGCTGAGATGATCAGAACCAACATGTTGTCTTTATGCTGAGATGATCAGAACCAACATGTCGTCTTTATGCTGAGATGATCAGAACCAACATGTCGTCTTTATGCTGAGATGATCAGAACCAACATGTCGTCTTTATGCTGAGATGATCAGAACCAACATGTCGTCTTTCAGCTGAGATGATCAGAACCAACATGTCGTCTTTATGCTGAGATGATCAGAACCAACATGTTGTCTTTATGCTGAGATGATCAGAACCAACATGTCGTCTTTCAGCTGAGATGATCAGAACCAACATGTCGTCTTTCAGCTGAGATGATCAGAACCAACATGTTGTCTTTCAGCTGAGATGATCAGAACCAACATGTCGTCTTTCAGCTGAGATGATCAGAACCAACATGTCGTCTTTCAGCTGAGATGATCAGAACCAACATGTTGTCTTTCAGCTGAGATGATCAGAACCAACATGTTGTCTTTCAGCTGAGATGATCAGAACCAACATGTCGTCTTTATGCTGAGATGATCAGAACCAACATGTTGTCTTTCAGCTGAGATGATCAGAACCAACATGTTGTCTTTCAGCTGAGATGATCAGAACCAACATGTCGTCTTTCAGCTGAGATGATCAGAACCAACATGTTGTCTTTCAGCTGAGATGATCAGAACCAACATGTTGTCTTTCAGCTGAGATGATCAGAACCAACATGTTGTCTTTCAGCTGAGATGATCAGAACCAACATGTTGTCTTTCAGCTGAGATGATCAGAACCAACATGTTGTCTTCCAGCTGAGATGATCAGAACCAACATGTCGTCTTTATGCTGAGATGATCAGAACCAACATGTTGTCTTTCAGCTGAGATGATCAGAACCAACATGTCGTCTTTCAGCTGAGATGATCAGAACCAACATGTTGTCTTTCAGCTGAGATGATCAGAACCAACATGTCGTCTTTCAGCTGAGATGATCAGAACCAACATGTTGTCTTTCAGCTGAGATGATCAGAACCAACATGTCGTCTTTATGCTGAGATGATCAGAACCAACATGTTGTCTTTATGCTGAGATGATCAGAACCAACATGTCGTCTTTATGCTGAGATGATCAGAACCAACATGTCGTCTTTATGCTGAGATGATCAGAACCAACATGTCGTCTTTATGCTGAGATGATCAGAACCAACATGTCGTCTTTATGCTGAGATGATCAGAACCAACATGTCGTCTTTATGCTGAGATGATCAGAACCAACATGTCGTCTTTATGCTGAGATGATCAGAACCAACATGTTGTCTTTATGCTGAGATGATCAGAACCAACATGTCGTCTTTATGCTGAGATGATCAGAACCAACATGTTGTCTTTATGCTGAGATGATCAGAACCAACATGTTGTCTTTATGCTGAGATGATCAGAACCAACATGTCGTCTTTCAGCTGAGATGATCAGAACCAACATGTCGTCTTTCAGCTGAGATGATCAGAACCAACATGTTGTCTTTCAGCTGAGATGATCAGAACCAACATGTTGTCTTTCAGCTGAGATGATCAGAACCAACATGTCGTCTTTCAGCTGAGATGATCAGAACCAACATGTCGTCTTTCAGCTGAGATGATCAGAACCAACATGTCGTCTTTCAGCTGAGATGATCAGAACCAACATGTCGTCTCCAAGCTGAGATGATCAGAACCAACATGTCGTCTTTCAGCTGAGATGATCAGAACCAACATGTCGTCTTTCAGCTGAGATGATCAGAACCAACATGTTGTCTTTATGCTGAGATGATCAGAACCAACATGTCGTCTTTATGCTGAGATGATCAGAACCAACATGTTGTCTTTATGCTGAGATGATCAGAACCAACATGTCGTCTTTAAGCTGAGATGATCAGAACCAACATGTTGTCTTTATGCTGAGATGATCAGAACCAACATGTCGTCTTTCAGCTGAGATGATCAGAACCAACATGTTGTCTTTCAGCTGAGATGATCAGAACCAACATGTCGTCTTTATGCTGAGATGATCAGAACCAACATGTCGTCTCCAAGCTGAGATGATCAGAACCAACATGTCGTCTTTCAGCTGAGATGATCAGAACCAACATGTTGTCTTTCAGCTGAGATGATCAGAACCAACATGTTGTCTTTCAGCTGAGATGATCAGAACCAACATGTTGTCTTTCAGCTGAGATGATCAGAACCAACATGTCGTCTTTCAGCTGAGATGATCAGAACCAACATGTTGTCTTTCAGCTGAGATGATCAGAACCAACATGTTGTCTTTCAGCTGAGATGATCAGAACCAACATGTTGTCTTTCAGCTGAGATGATCAGAACCAACATGTTGTCTTTCAGCTGAGATGATCAGAACCAACATGTTGTCTTTCAGCTGAGATGATCAGAACCAACATGTTGTCTTTCAGCTGAGATGATCAGAACCAACATGTTGTCTTTCAGCTGAGATGATCAGAACCAACATGTTGTCTTTCAGCTGAGATGATCAGAACCAACATGTTGTCTTTCAGCTGAGATGATCATAACCAACATGTCGTCTTTCAGCTGAGATGATCAGAACCAACATGTTGTCTTTTAGCTGAGATGATCAGAACCAACATGTCGTCTTTCTGTTGAGATGATCAGAACCAACATGTCGTCTCCAGCTGAGATGATCAGAACCAACATGTCGTCTTTCAGCTGAGATGATCAGAACCAACATGTTGTCTTTCAGCTGAGATGATCAGAACCAACATGTTGTCTTTCTGCTGAGATGATCAGAACCAACATGTTGTCTTTCAGCTGAGATGATCAGAACCAACATGTTGTCTTTCAGCTGAGATGATCAGAACCAACATGTCGTCTTTCTGCTGAGATGATCAGAACCAACATGTCGTCTTTCTGCTGAGATGATCAGAACCAACATGTTGTCTTTCAGCTGAGATGATCAGAACCAACATGTCGTCTTTCAGCTGAGATGATCAGAACCAACATGTCGTCTTTCAGCTGAGATGATCAGAACCAACATGTTGTCTTTCAGCTGAGATGATCAGAACCAACATGTCGTCTTTCAGCTGAGATGATCAGAACCAACATGTCGTCTTTCAGCTGAGATGATCAGAACCAACATGTCGTCTTTCAGCTGAGATGATCAGAACCAACATGTCGTCTTCAGCTGAGATGATCAGAACCAACATGTCGTCTTTCTGCTGAGATGATCAGAACCAACATGTCGTCTTTATGCTGAGATGATCAGAACCAACATGTTGTCTTTCTGCTGAGATGATCAGAACCAACATGTCGTCTTTATGCTGAGATGATCAGAACCAACATGTTGTCTTTATGCTGAGATGATCAGAACCAACATGTCGTCTTTATGCTGAGATGATCAGAACCAACATGTCGTCTTTATGCTGAGATGATCAGAACCAACATGTCGTCTTTATGCTGAGATGATCAGAACCAACATGTCGTCTTTATGCTGAGATGATCAGAACCAACATGTCGTCTCCAAGCTGAGATGATCAGAACCAACATGTCGTCTTTATGCTGAGATGATCAGAACCAACATGTCGTCTCCAAGCTGAGATGATCAGAACCAACATGTCGTCTTTATGCTGAGATGATCAGAACCAACATGTTGTCTTTATGCTGAGATGATCAGAACCAACATGTCGTCTTTATGCTGAGATGATCAGAACCAACATGTTGTCTTTATGCTGAGATGATCAGAACCAACATGTTTTCATGCTGAGATGATCAGAACCAACATGTCGTCTTTATGCTGAGATGATCAGAACCAACATGTCGTCTTTATGCTGAGATGATCAGAACCAACATGTCGTCTCCAAGCTGAGATGATCAGAACCAACATGTCGTCTTTATGCTGAGATGATCAGAACCAACATGTCGTCTCCAAGCTGAGATGATCAGAACCAACATGTCGTCTTTATGCTGAGATGATCAGAACCAACATGTTGTCTTTCAGCTGAGATGATCAGAACCAACATGTCGTCTTTCAGCTGAGATGATCAGAACCAACATGTCGTCTTTCAGCTGAGATGATCAGAACCAACATGTCGTCTTTCAGCTGAGATGATCAGAACCAACATGTCGTCTTTCAGCTGAGATGATCAGAACCAACATGTCGTCTTTCAGCTGAGATGATCAGAACCAACATGTTGTCTTTCAGCTGAGATGATCAGAACCAACATGTCGTCTTTCAGCTGAGATGATCAGAACCAACATGTCGTCTTTCAGCTGAGATGATCAGAACCAACATGTCGTCTTTCAGCTGAGATGATCAGAACCAACATGTCGTCTTTCAGCTGAGATGATCAGAACCAACATGTCGTCTTTCAGCTGAGATGATCAGAACCAACATGTCGTCTTTCAGCTGAGATGATCAGAACCAACATGTCGTCTTTCAGCTGAGATGATCAGAACCAACATGTCGTCTTTCAGCTGAGATGATCAGAACCAACATGTCGTCTTTCAGCTGAGATGATCAGAACCAACATGTCGTCTTTCAGCTGAGATGATCAGAACCAACATGTCGTCTTTCAGCTGAGATGATCAGAACCAACATGTCGTCTTTCAGCTGAGATGATCAGAACCAACATGTTGTCTTTCAGCTGAGATGATCAGAACCAACATGTCGTCTTTATGCTGAGATGATCAGAACCAACATGTCGTCTTTCAGCTGAGATGATCAGAACCAACATGTCGTCTTTCAGCTGAGATGATCAGAACCAACATGTCGTCTTTCAGCTGAGATGATCAGAACCAACATGTTGTCTTTATGCTGAGATGATCAGAACCAACATGTTGTCTTTCAGCTGAGATGATCAGAACCAACATGTCGTCTTTCAGCTGAGATGATCAGAACCAACATGTCGTCTTTCAGCTGAGATGATCAGAACCAACATGTCGTCTTTCAGCTGAGATGATCAGAACCAACATGTCGTCTTTCAGCTGAGATGATCAGAACCAACATGTCGTCTTTCAGCTGAGATGATCAGAACCAACATGTCGTCTTTCAGCTGAGATGATCAGAACCAACATGTCGTCTTTCAGCTGAGATGATCAGAACCAACATGTTGTCTTTCAGCTGAGATGATCAGAACCAACATGTCGTCTTTCAGCTGAGATGATCAGAACCAACATGTCGTCTTTCAGCTGAGATGATCAGAACCAACATGTTGTCTTTCAGCTGAGATGATCAGAACCAACATGTCGTCTTTCAGCTGAGATGATCAGAACCAACATGTTGTCTTTCAGCTGAGATGATCAGAACCAACATGTCGTCTTTCAGCTGAGATGATCAGAACCAACATGTTGTCTTTCAGCTGAGATGATCAGAACCAACATGTCGTCTTTCAGCTGAGATGATCAGAACCAACATGTCGTCTTTCAGCTGAGATGATCAGAACCAACATGTCGTCTTTCAGCTGAGATGATCAGAACCAACATGTCGTCTTTCAGCTGAGATGATCAGAACCAACATGTTGTCTTTCAGCTGAGATGATCAGAACCAACATGTCGTCTTTCAGCTGAGATGATCAGAACCAACATGTCGTCTTTCAGCTGAGATGATCAGAACCAACATGTCGTCTTTAAGCTGAGATGATCAGAACCAACATGTCGTCTTTCAGCTGAGATGATCAGAACCAACATGTCGTCTTTCAGCTGAGATGATCAGAACCAACATGTTGTCTTTCAGCTGAGATGATCAGAACCAACATGTTGTCTTTCAGCTGAGATGATCAGAACCAACATGTCGTCTTTCAGCTGAGATGATCAGAACCAACATGTCGTCTTTCAGCTGAGATGATCAGAACCAACATGTCGTCTTTCAGCTGAGATGATCAGAACCAACATGTCGTCTTTCAGCTGAGATGATCAGAACCAACATGTCGTCTTTCAGCTGAGATGATCAGAACCAACATGTCGTCTTTCAGCTGAGATGATCAGAACCAACATGTTGTCTTTCAGCTGAGATGATCAGAACCAACATGTTGTCTTTCAGCTGAGATGATCAGAACCAACATGTCGTCTTTCAGCTGAGATGATCAGAACCAACATGTCGTCTTTCAGCTGAGATGATCAGAACCAACATGTCGTCTTTCAGCTGAGATGATCAGAACCAACATGTCGTCTTTCAGCTGAGATGATCAGAACCAACATGTCGTCTTTCAGCTGAGATGATCAGAACCAACATGTTGTCTTTCAGCTGAGATGATCAGAACCAACATGTCGTCTTTCAGCTGAGATGATCAGAACCAACATGTTGTCTTTCAGCTGAGATGATCAGAACCAACATGTCGTCTTTCAGCTGAGATGATCAGAACCAACATGTCGTCTTTCAGCTGAGATGATCAGAACCAACATGTTGTCTTTCAGCTGAGATGATCAGAACCAACATGTCGTCTTTCAGCTGAGATGATCAGAACCAACATGTCGTCTTTCAGCTGAGATGATCAGAACCAACATGTCGTCTTTCAGCTGAGATGATCAGAACCAACATGTCGTCTTTCAGCTGAGATGATCAGAACCAACATGTCGTCTTTCAGCTGAGATGATCAGAACCAACATGTCGTCTTTCAGCTGAGATGATCAGAACCAACATGTCGTCTTTCAGCTGAGATGATCAGAACCAACATGTTGTCTTTCAGCTGAGATGATCAGAACCAACATGTCGTCTTTCAGCTGAGATGATCAGAACCAACATGTCGTCTTTCAGCTGAGATGATCAGAACCAACATGTCGTCTTTCAGCTGAGATGATCAGAACCAACATGTCGTCTTTCAGCTGAGATGATCAGAACCAACATGTCGTCTTTCAGCTGAGATGATCAGAACCAACATGTCGTCTTTCAGCTGAGATGATCAGAACCAACATGTCGTCTTTCAGCTGAGATGATCAGAACCAACATGTCGTCTTTCAGCTGAGATGATCAGAACCAACATGTCGTCTTTCAGCTGAGATGATCAGAACCAACATGTCGTCTTTCAGCTGAGATGATCAGAACCAACATGTTGTCTTTCAGCTGAGATGATCAGAACCAACATGTCGTCTTTCAGCTGAGATGATCAGAACCAACATGTCGTCTTTCAGCTGAGATGATCAGAACCAACATGTCGTCTTTCAGCTGAGATGATCAGAACCAACATGTCGTCTTTATGCTGAGATGATCAGAACCAACATGTCGTCTTTCAGCTGAGATGATCAGAACCAACATGTCGTCTTTATGCTGAGATGATCAGAACCAACATGTTGTCTTTCAGCTGAGATGATCAGAACCAACATGTCGTCTTTCAGCTGAGATGATCAGAACCAACATGTCGTCTTTCAGCTGAGATGATCAGAACCAACATGTTGTCTTTCAGCTGAGATGATCAGAACCAACATGTCGTCTTTCAGCTGAGATGATCAGAACCAACATGTCGTCTTTCAGCTGAGATGATCAGAACCAACATGTCGTCTTTCAGCTGAGATGATCAGAACCAACATGTTGTCTTTCAGCTGAGATGATCAGAACCAACATGTCGTCTTTCAGCTGAGATGATCAGAACCAACATGTCGTCTTTCAGCTGAGATGATCAGAACCAACATGTCGTCTTTCAGCTGAGATGATCAGAACCAACATGTCGTCTTTCAGCTGAGATGATCAGAACCAACATGTCGTCTTTCAGCTGAGATGATCAGAACCAACATGTTGTCTTTCAGCTGAGATGATCAGAACCAACATGTTGTCTTTCAGCTGAGATGATCAGAACCAACATGTTGTCTTTCAGCTGAGATGATCAGAACCAACATGTTGTCTTTCAGCTGAGATGATCAGAACCAACATGTCGTCTTTCAGCTGAGATGATCAGAACCAACATGTCGTCTTTCAGCTGAGATGATCAGAACCAACATGTCGTCTTTCAGCTGAGATGATCAGAACCAACATGTCGTCTTTCAGCTGAGATGATCAGAACCAACATGTCGTCTTTCAGCTGAGATGATCAGAACCAACATGTCGTCTTTCAGCTGAGATGATCAGAACCAACATGTCGTCTTTCAGCTGAGATGATCAGAACCAACATGTCGTCTTTCAGCTGAGATGATCAGAACCAACATGTCGTCTTTCAGCTGAGATGATCAGAACCAACATGTCGTCTTTCAGCTGAGATGATCAGAACCAACATGTCGTCTTTCAGCTGAGATGATCAGAACCAACATGTCGTCTTTCAGCTGAGATGATCAGAACCAACATGTCGTCTTTCAGCTGAGATGATCAGAACCAACATGTTGTCTTTCAGCTGAGATGATCAGAACCAACATGTCGTCTTTCAGCTGAGATGATCAGAACCAACATGTCGTCTTTCAGCTGAGATGATCAGAACCAACATGTCGTCTTTCAGGCTGAGATGATCAGAACCAACATGTCGTCTTTCAGCTGAGATGATCAGAACCAACATGTCGTCTTTCAGCTGAGATGATCAGAACCAACATGTCGTCTTTCAGCTGAGATGATCAGAACCAACATGTTGTCTTTCAGCTGAGATGATCAGAACCAACATGTCGTCTTTCAGCTGAGATGATCAGAACCAACATGTTGTCTTTCAGCTGAGATGATCAGAACCAACATGTCGTCTTTCAGCTGAGATGATCAGAACCAACATGTTGTCTTTCAGCTGAGATGATCAGAACCAACATGTCGTCTTTCAGCTGAGATGATCAGAACCAACATGTTGTCTTTCAGCTGAGATGATCAGAACCAACATGTCGTCTTTCAGCTGAGATGATCAGAACCAACATGTCGTCTTTCTGCTGAGATGATCAGAACCAACATGTCGTCTTTCAGCTGAGATGATCAGAACCAACATGTTGTCTTTCAGCTGAGATGATCAGAACCAACATGTTGTCTTTCAGCTGAGATGATCAGAACCAACATGTCGTCTTTCTGCTGAGATGATCAGAACCAACATGTTGTCTTTCAGCTGAGATGATCAGAACCAACATGTCGTCTTTCAGCTGAGATGATCAGAACCAACATGTTGTCTTTCAGCTGAGATGATCAGAACCAACATGTCGTCTTTCAGCTGAGATGATCAGAACCAACATGTCGTCTTTCAGCTGAGATGATCAGAACCAACATGTCGTCTTTCAGCTGAGATGATCAGAACCAACATGTTGTCTTTCAGCTGAGATGATCAGAACCAACATGTTGTCTTTCAGCTGAGATGATCAGAACCAACATGTTGTCTTTCAGCTGAGATGATCAGAACCAACATGTTGTCTTTCAGCTGAGATGATCAGAACCAACATGTTGTCTTTCAGCTGAGATGATCAGAACCAACATGTCGTCTTTCAGCTGAGATGATCAGAACCAACATGTTGTCTTTCAGCTGAGATGATCAGAACCAACATGTTGTCTTTCAGCTGAGATGATCAGAACCAACATGTTGTCTTTCAGCTGAGATGATCAGAACCAACATGTCGTCTTTCTGCTGAGATGATCAGAACCAACATGTTGTCTTTCAGCTGAGATGATCAGAACCAACATGTCGTCTTTATGCTGAGATGATCAGAACCAACATGTTGTCTTTCAGCTGAGATGATCAGAACCAACATGTCGTCTTTCTGCTGAGATGATCAGAACCAACATGTCGTCTTTATGCTGAGATGATCAGAACCAACATGTTGTCTTTATGCTGAGATGATCAGAACCAACATGTCGTCTTCAGCTGAGATGATCAGAACCAACATGTCGTCTTTATGCTGAGATGATCAGAACCAACATGTTGTCTTTCTGCTGAGATGATCAGAACCAACATGTCGTCTTTATGCTGAGATGATCAGAACCAACATGTCGTCTTTATGCTGAGATGATCAGAACCAACATGTCGTCTTTCAGCTGAGATGATCAGAACCAACATGTCGTCTTTATGCTGAGATGATCAGAACCAACATGTTGTCTTTCAGCTGAGATGATCAGAACCAACATGTCGTCTTTCAGCTGAGATGATCAGAACCAACATGTCGTCTTTCAGCTGAGATGATCAGAACCAACATGTCGTCTTTCAGCTGAGATGATCAGAACCAACATGTTGTCTTTCAGCTGAGATGATCAGAACCAACATGTCGTCTTTCAGCTGAGATGATCAGAACCAACATGTTGTCTTTCAGCTGAGATGATCAGAACCAACATGTTGTCTTTCAGCTGAGATGATCAGAACCAACATGTCGTCTTTCAGCTGAGATGATCAGAACCAACATGTTGTCTTTCAGCTGAGATGATCAGAACCAACATGTCTGTCTTTCAGCTGAGATGATCAGAACCAACATGTCGTCTTTCAGCTGAGATGATCAGAACCAACATGTCGTCTTTCAGCTGAGATGATCAGAACCAACATGTCGTCTTTCAGCTGAGATGATCAGAACCAACATGTCGTCTTTCAGCTGAGATGATCAGAACCAACATGTCGTCTTTCAGCTGAGATGATCAGAACCAACATGTCGTCTTTCAGCTGAGATGATCAGAACCAACATGTTGTCTTTCAGCTGAGATGATCAGAACCAACATGTCGTCTTTCAGCTGAGATGATCAGAACCAACATGTCGTCTTTCAGCTGAGATGATCAGAACCAACATGTCGTCTTTCAGCTGAGATGATCAGAACCAACATGTCGTCTTTCAGCTGAGATGATCAGAACCAACATGTCGTCTTTCAGCTGAGATGATCAGAACCAACATGTCGTCTTTCAGCTGAGATGATCAGAACCAACATGTCGTCTTTCAGCTGAGATGATCAGAACCAACATGTCGTCTTTCAGCTGAGATGATCAGAACCAACATGTCGTCTTTCAGCTGAGATGATCAGAACCAACATGTCGTCTTTCAGCTGAGATGATCAGAACCAACATGTCGTCTTTATGCTGAGATGATCAGAACCAACATGTCGTCTTTATGCTGAGATGATCAGAACCAACATGTCGTCTCCAGCTGAGATGATCAGAACCAACATGTCGTCTTTCAGCTGAGATGATCAGAACCAACATGTCGTCTTTCAGCTGAGATGATCAGAACCAACATGTCGTCTTTCAGCTGAGATGATCAGAACCAACATGTCGTCTTTCAGCTGAGATGATCAGAACCAACATGTTGTCTTTCAGCTGAGATGATCAGAACCAACATGTCGTCTTTCAGCTGAGATGATCAGAACCAACATGTCGTCTTTATGCTGAGATGATCAGAACCAACATGTCGTCTTTAAGCTGAGATGATCAGAACCAACATGTCGTCTTTAAGCTGAGATGATCAGAACCAACATGTCGTCTTTCAGCTGAGATGATCAGAACCAACATGTCGTCTTTCAGCTGAGATGATCAGAACCAACATGTCGTCTTTCAGCTGAGATGATCAGAACCAACATGTCGTCTTTCAGCTGAGATGATCAGAACCAACATGTCGTCTTTCAGCTGAGATGATCAGAACCAACATGTCGTCTTTCAGCTGAGATGATCAGAACCAACATGTCGTCTTTCAGCTGAGATGATCAGAACCAACATGTCGTCTCCAAGCTGAGATGATCAGAACCAACATGTCGTCTTTCAGCTGAGATGATCAGAACCAACATGTCGTCTTTCAGCTGAGATGATCAGAACCAACATGTTGTCTTTCAGCTGAGATGATCAGAACCAACATGTTGTCTTTATGCTGAGATGATCAGAACCAACATGTTGTCTTTATGCTGAGATGATCAGAACCAACATGTCGTCTTTATGCTGAGATGATCAGAACCAACATGTTGTCTTTATGCTGAGATGATCAGAACCAACATGTTGTCTTTATGCTGAGATGATCAGAACCAACATGTCGTCTTTATGCTGAGATGATCAGAACCAACATGTCGTCTTTCTGCTGAGATGATCAGAACCAACATGTCGTCTTTAGCTGAGATGATCAGAACCAACATGTCGTCTTTATGCTGAGATGATCAGAACCAACATGTCGTCTTCAGCTGAGATGATCAGAACCAACATGTCGTCTTTATGCTGAGATGATCAGAACCAACATGTCGTCTCCAAGCTGAGATGATCAGAACCAACATGTCGTCTTTATGCTGAGATGATCAGAACCAACATGTCGTCTCCAAGCTGAGATGATCAGAACCAACATGTCGTCTTTCTGCTGAGATGATCAGAACCAACATGTTGTCTTTATGCTGAGATGATCAGAACCAACATGTTGTCTTTATGCTGAGATGATCAGAACCAACATGTCGTCTTTATGCTGAGATGATCAGAACCAACATGTCGTCTTTATGCTGAGATGATCAGAACCAACATGTCGTCTTTATGCTGAGATGATCAGAACCAACATGTCGTCTTTATGCTGAGATGATCAGAACCAACATGTCGTCTTTATGCTGAGATGATCAGAACCAACATGTCGTCTCCAAGCTGAGATGATCAGAACCAACATGTCGTCTTTATGCTGAGATGATCAGAACCAACATGTCGTCTCCAAGCTGAGATGATCAGAACCAACATGTCGTCTTTATGCTGAGATGATCAGAACCAACATGTCGTCTCCAAGCTAAGATGATCAGAACCAACATGTCGTCTTTATGCTGAGATGATCAGAACCAACATGTTGTCTTTATGCTGAGATGATCAGAACCAACATGTCGTCTTTATGCTGAGATGATCAGAACCAACATGTCGTCTTTATGCTGAGATGATCAGAACCAACATGTCGTCTTTATGCTGAGATGATCAGAACCAACATGTCGTCTTTATGCTGAGATGATCAGAACCAACATGTCGTCTCCAAGCTGAGATGATCAGAACCAACATGTCGTCTTTCAGCTGAGATGATCAGAACCAACATGTTGTCTTTCAGCTGAGATGATCAGAACCAACATGTCGTCTTTCAGCTGAGATGATCAGAACCAACATGTCGTCTTCAGCTGAGATGATCAGAACCAACATGTCGTCTTTCAGCTGAGATGATCAGAACCAACATGTCGTCTTTCAGCTGAGATGATCAGAACCAACATGTCGTCTTCAGCTGAGATGATCAGAACCAACATGTCGTCTTTCAGCTGAGATGATCAGAACCAACATGTCGTCTTTCAGCTGAGATGATCAGAACCAACATGTTGTCTTTCAGCTGAGATGATCAGAACCAACATGTTGTCTTTCTGCTGAGATGATCAGAACCAACATGTCGTCTTTCAGCTGAGATGATCAGAACCAACATGTTGTCTTTCTGCTGAGATGATCAGAACCAACATGTCGTCTTTCAGCTGAGATGATCAGAACCAACATGTTGTCTTTCTGCTGAGATGATCAGAACCAACATGTTGTCTTTCAGCTGAGATGATCAGAACCAACATGTTGTCTTTCAGCTGAGATGATCAGAACCAACATGTCGTCTTTCAGCTGAGATGATCAGAACCAACATGTCGTCTTTCAGCTGAGATGATCAGAACCAACATGTCGTCTTTCAGCTGAGATGATCAGAACCAACATGTCGTCTTTCAGCTGAGATGATCAGAACCAACATGTCGTCTTTATGCTGAGATGATCAGAACCAACATGTCGTCTTTCAGCTGAGATGATCAGAACCAACATGTCGTCTTTCAGCTGAGATGATCAGAACCAACATGTCGTCTTTCAGCTGAGATGATCAGAACCAACATGTCGTCTTTATGCTGAGATGATCAGAACCAACATGTCGTCTTTATGCTGAGATGATCAGAACCAACATGTCGTCTCTAAGCTGAGATGATCAGAACCAACATGTCGTCTTTATGCTGAGATGATCAGAACCAACATGTTGTCTTTATGCTGAGATGATCAGAACCAACATGTCGTCTTTATGCTGAGATGATCAGAACCAACATGTCGTCTTTCAGCTGAGATGATCAGAACCAACATGTCGTCTTTATGCTGAGATGATCAGAACCAACATGTCGTCTTTATGCTGAGATGATCAGAACCAACATGTCGTCTTTCAGCTGAGATGATCAGAACCAACATGTCGTCTTTCAGCTGAGATGATCAGAACCAACATGTCGTCTTTCAGCTGAGATGATCAGAACCAACATGTCGTCTTTCAGCTGAGATGATCAGAACCAACATGTCGTCTTTCAGCTGAGATGATCAGAACCAACATGTCGTCTCCAAGCTGAGATGATCAGAACCAACATGTCGTCTTTCAGCTGAGATGATCAGAACCAACATGTCGTCTTTCAGCTGAGATGATCAGAACCAACATGTTGTCTTTCAGCTGAGATGATCAGAACCAACATGTCGTCTTTCAGCTGAGATGATCAGAACCAACATGTCGTCTTTCAGCTGAGATGATCAGAACCAACATGTCGTCTTTCAGCTGAGATGATCAGAACCAACATGTCGTCTTTCAGCTGAGATGATCAGAACCAACATGTCGTCTTTATGCTGAGATGATCAGAACCAACATGTCGTCTTCCAGCTGAGATGATCAGAACCAACATGTCGTCTTTATGCTGAGATGATCAGAACCAACATGTCGTCTTTAAGCTGAGATGATCAGAACCAACATGTTGTCTTTATGCTGAGATGATCAGAACCAACATGTTGTCTTTCAGCTGAGATGATCAGAACCAACATGTCGTCTTTCAGCTGAGATGATCAGAACCAACATGTCGTCTTTCAGCTGAGATGATCAGAACCAACATGTCGTCTTTCAGCTGAGATGATCAGAACCAACATGTCGTCTTTCAGCTGAGATGATCAGAACCAACATGTCGTCTTTCAGCTGAGATGATCAGAACCAACATGTCGTCTTTCTGCTGAGATGATCAGAACCAACATGTCGTCTTTCAGCTGAGATGATCAGAACCAACATGTCGTCTTTCAGCTGAGATGATCAGAACCAACATGTCGTCTTTCAGCTGAGATGATCAGAACCAACATGTTGTCTTTCAGCTGAGATGATCAGAACCAACATGTTGTCTTTCAGCTGAGATGATCAGAACCAACATGTCGTCTTTCAGCTGAGATGATCAGAACCAACATGTCGTCTTTATGCTGAGATGATCAGAACCAACATGTCGTCTTTCAGCTGAGATGATCAGAACCAACATGTCGTCTTTCAGCTGAGATGATCAGAACCAACATGTCGTCTTTCAGCTGAGATGATCAGAACCAACATGTCGTCTTTCAGCTGAGATGATCAGAACCAACATGTCGTCTTTCAGCTGAGATGATCAGAACCAACATGTCGTCTCCAAGCTGAGATGATCAGAACCAACATGTCGTCTTTATGCTGAGATGATCAGAACCAACATGTCGTCTTTCAGCTGAGATGATCAGAACCAACATGTCGTCTTTCAGCTGAGATGATCAGAACCAACATGTCGTCTTTCAGCTGAGATGATCAGAACCAACATGTCGTCTTTCAGCTGAGATGATCAGAACCAACATGTCGTCTTTCAGCTGAGATGATCAGAACCAACATGTCGTCTTTCAGCTGAGATGATCAGAACCAACATGTCGTCTTTCAGCTGAGATGATCAGAACCAACATGTCGTCTCCAAGCTGAGATGATCAGAACCAACATGTCGTCTTTATGCTGAGATGATCAGAACCAACATGTCGTCTTTCAGCTGAGATGATCAGAACCAACATGTCGTCTTTCAGCTGAGATGATCAGAACCAACATGTCGTCTTTCTGCTGAGATGATCAGAACCAACATGTCGTCTTTCAGCTGAGATGATCAGAACCAACATGTCGTCTTTCAGCTGAGATGATCAGAACCAACATGTCGTCTTTCAGCTGAGATGATCAGAACCAACATGTCGTCTTTCAGCTGAGATGATCAGAACCAACATGTTGTCTTTATGCTGAGATGATCAGAACCAACATGTCGTCTTCAGCTGAGATGATCAGAACCAACATGTCGTCTTTCAGCTGAGATGATCAG
The DNA here is from genome assembly GCA_038048925.1 of Garcialebias charrua. Classification (NCBI taxonomy): domain Eukaryota; kingdom Metazoa; phylum Chordata; class Actinopteri; order Cyprinodontiformes; family Rivulidae; genus Garcialebias; species Garcialebias charrua. Next base: position 11,435 of record JBBPBX010043480.1, on the reverse strand, counting down.
AACCAACATGTTGTCTTTCAGCTGAGATGATCAGAACCAACATGTTGTCTTTCAGCTGAGATGATCAGAACCAACATGTCGTCTTTCAGCTGAGATGATCAGAACCAACATGTTGTCTTTCAGCTGAGATGATCAGAACCAACATGTCGTCTTTCAGCTGAGATGATCAGAACCAACATGTCGTCTTTCAGCTGAGATGATCAGAACCAACATGTCGTCTTTCAGCTGAGATGATCAGAACCAACATGTCGTCTTTCAGCTGAGATGATCAGAACCAACATGTCGTCTTTATGCTGAGATGATCAGAACCAACATGTCGTCTTTAAGCTGAGATGATCAGAACCAACATGTCGTCTTTCAGCTGAGATGATCAGAACCAACATGTCGTCTTTCAGCTGAGATGATCAGAACCAACATGTTGTCTTTCAGCTGAGATGATCAGAACCAACATGTCGTCTTTCAGCTGAGATGATCAGAACCAACATGTCGTCTTTCAGCTGAGATGATCAGAACCAACATGTCGTCTTTCAGCTGAGATGATCAGAACCAACATGTCGTCTTTCAGCTGAGATGATCAGAACCAACATGTCGTCTTTCAGCTGAGATGATCAGAACCAACATGTCGTCTTTCAGCTGAGATGATCAGAACCAACATGTTGTCTTTCAGCTGAGATGATCAGAACCAACATGTCGTCTTTCAGCTGAGATGATCAGAACCAACATGTCGTCTTTCAGCTGAGATGATCAGAACCAACATGTCGTCTTTCAGCTGAGATGATCAGAACCAACATGTCGTCTTTCAGCTGAGATGATCAGAACCAACATGTCGTCTTTCAGCTGAGATGATCAGAACCAACATGTCGTCTTTCAGCTGAGATGATCAGAACCAACATGTCGTCTTTCAGCTGAGATGATCAGAACCAACATGTCGTCTTTATGCTGAGATGATCAGAACCAACATGTCGTCTTTATGCTGAGATGATCAGAACCAACATGTCGTCTCCAAGCTGAGATGATCAGAACCAACATGTCGTCTTTATGCTGAGATGATCAGAACCAACATGTTGTCTTTCAGCTGAGATGATCAGAACCAACATGTCGTCTTTCAGCTGAGATGATCAGAACCAACATGTCGTCTCCAAGCTGAGATGATCAGAACCAACATGTCGTCTTTCAGCTGAGATGATCAGAACCAACATGTCGTCTTTCAGCTGAGATGATCAGAACCAACATGTCGTCTTTCAGCTGAGATGATCAGAACCAACATGTTGTCTTTATGCTGAGATGATCAGAACCAACATGTTGTCTTTCAGCTGAGATGATCAGAACCAACATGTTGTCTTTCAGCTGAGATGATCAGAACCAACATGTCGTCTTTCAGCTGAGATGATCAGAACCAACATGTTGTCTTTCAGCTGAGATGATCAGAACCAACATGTCGTCTTTCAGCTGAGATGATCAGAACCAACATGTCGTCTTTCAGCTGAGATGATCAGAACCAACATGTTGTCTTTCAGCTGAGATGATCAGAACCAACATGTCGTCTTTCAGCTGAGATGATCAGAACCAACATGTTGTCTTTCAGCTGAGATGATCAGAACCAACATGTCGTCTTTATGCTGAGATGATCAGAACCAACATGTTGTCTTTCAGCTGAGATGATCAGAACCAACATGTCGTCTTTATGCTGAGATGATCAGAACCAACATGTCGTCTTTATGCTGAGATGATCAGAACCAACATGTCGTCTTTCAGCTGAGATGATCAGAACCAACATGTTGTCTTTCAGCTGAGATGATCAGAACCAACATGTCGTCTTTCAGCTGAGATGATCAGAACCAACATGTCGTCTTTCAGCTGAGATGATCAGAACCAACATGTCGTCTTTATGCTGAGATGATCAGAACCAACATGTCGTCTTTATGCTGAGATGATCAGAACCAACATGTCGTCTCCAAGCTGAGATGATCAGAACCAACATGTCGTCTTTATGCTGAGATGATCAGAACCAACATGTTGTCTTTCAGCTGAGATGATCAGAACCAACATGTCGTCTTTCAGCTGAGATGATCAGAACCAACATGTTGTCTTTCAGCTGAGATGATCAGAACCAACATGTCGTCTTTATGCTGAGATGATCAGAACCAACATGTCGTCTCCAAGCTGAGATGATCAGAACCAACATGTCGTCTTTCAGCTGAGATGATCAGAACCAACATGTCGTCTTTCAGCTGAGATGATCAGAACCAACATGTCGTCTTTCTGCTGAGATGATCAGAACCAACATGTTGTCTTCAGCTGAGATGATCAGAACCAACATGTCGTCTTTCAGCTGAGATGATCAGAACCAACATGTTGTCTTTCAGCTGAGATGATCAGAACCAACATGTTGTCTTTCTGCTGAGATGATCAGAACCAACATGTTGTCTTTCAGCTGAGATGATCAGAACCAACATGTTGTCTTTCAGCTGAGATGATCAGAACCAACATGTTGTCTTTCAGCTGAGATGATCAGAACCAACATGTTGTCTTTCAGCTGAGATGATCAGAACCAACATGTTGTCTTTCTGCTGAGATGATCAGAACCAACATGTTGTCTTTCTGCTGAGATGATCAGAACCAACATGTTGTCTTCAGCTGAGATGATCAGAACCAACATGTTGTCTTTCAGCTGAGATGATCAGAACCAACATGTTGTCTTTCAGCTGAGATGATCAGAACCAACATGTTGTCTTTCAGCTGAGATGATCAGAACCAACATGTTGTCTTTCAGCTGAGATGATCAGAACCAACATGTCGTCTTTCAGCTGAGATGATCAGAACCAACATGTTGTCTTTCAGCTGAGATGATCAGAACCAACATGTCGTCTTTCTGCTGAGATGATCAGAACCAACATGTCGTCTTCAGCTGAGATGATCAGAACCAACATGTCGTCTTTCAGCTGAGATGATCAGAACCAACATGTTGTCTTTCAGCTGAGATGATCAGAACCAACATGTTGTCTTTCAGCTGAGATGATCAGAACCAACATGTCGTCTTTCAGCTGAGATGATCAGAACCAACATGTTGTCTTTCAGCTGAGATGATCAGAACCAACATGTCGTCTTTCAGCTGAGATGATCAGAACCAACATGTTGTCTTTCAGCTGAGATGATCAGAACCAACATGTCGTCTTTCAGCTGAGATGATCAGAACCAACATGTCGTCTTTCAGCTGAGATGATCAGAACCAACATGTTGTCTTTCAGCTGAGATGATCAGAACCAACATGTCGTCTTTCAGCTGAGATGATCAGAACCAACATGTCGTCTTTCAGCTGAGATGATCAGAACCAACATGTTGTCTTTCAGCTGAGATGATCAGAACCAACATGTTGTCTTTCAGCTGAGATGATCAGAACCAACATGTCGTCTTTCAGCTGAGATGATCAGAACCAACATGTTGTCTTTAAGCTGAGATGATCAGAACCAACATGTCGTCTTTCAGCTGAGATGATCAGAACCAACATGTTGTCTTTCAGCTGAGATGATCAGAACCAACATGTTGTCTTTCAGCTGAGATGATCAGAACCAACATGTCGTCTTTCAGCTGAGATGATCAGAACCAACATGTTGTCTTTCAGCTGAGATGATCAGAACCAACATGTTGTCTTTCAGCTGAGATGATCAGAACCAACATGTCGTCTTTCAGCTGAGATGATCAGAACCAACATGTTGTCTTTCAGCTGAGATGATCAGAACCAACATGTCGTCTTTCAGCTGAGATGATCAGAACCAACATGTTGTCTTTCAGCTGAGATGATCAGAACCAACATGTTGTCTTTCAGCTGAGATGATCAGAACCAACATGTCGTCTTTCAGCTGAGATGATCAGAACCAACATGTTGTCTTTCAGCTGAGATGATCAGAACCAACATGTTGTCTTTCAGCTGAGATGATCAGAACCAACATGTCGTCTTTCAGCTGAGATGATCAGAACCAACATGTTGTCTTTCAGCTGAGATGATCAGAACCAACATGTTGTCTTTCAGCTGAGATGATCAGAACCAACATGTTGTCTTTCAGCTGAGATGATCAGAACCAACATGTCGTCTTTCAGCTGAGATGATCAGAACCAACATGTCGTCTTTCAGCTGAGATGATCAGAACCAACATGTCGTCTTTCAGCTGAGATGATCAGAACCAACATGTTGTCTTTCAGCTGAGATGATCAGAACCAACATGTTGTCTTTCAGCTGAGATGATCAGAACCAACATGTCGTCTTTCAGCTGAGATGATCAGAACCAACATGTTGTCTTTCAGCTGAGATGATCAGAACCAACATGTCGTCTTTCAGCTGAGATGATCAGAACCAACATGTTGTCTTTCAGCTGAGATGATCAGAACCAACATGTTGTCTTTCAGCTGAGATGATCAGAACCAACATGTCGTCTTTCAGCTGAGATGATCAGAACCAACATGTTGTCTTTCAGCTGAGATGATCAGAACCAACATGTTGTCTTTCAGCTGAGATGATCAGAACCAACATGTCGTCTTTCAGCTGAGATGATCAGAACCAACATGTCGTCTCCAAGCTGAGATGATCAGAACCAACATGTCGTCTTTCTGCTGAGATGATCAGAACCAACATGTCGTCTTTATGCTGAGATGATCAGAACCAACATGTCGTCTTTCTGCTGAGATGATCAGAACCAACATGTTGTCTTTCAGCTGAGATGATCAGAACCAACATGTCGTCTTTCAGCTGAGATGATCAGAACCAACATGTCGTCTTTCAGCTGAGATGATCAGAACCAACATGTTGTCTTTCAGCTGAGATGATCAGAACCAACATGTCGTCTTTCAGCTGAGATGATCAGAACCAACATGTTGTCTTTCAGCTGAGATGATCAGAACCAACATGTCGTCTTTCAGCTGAGATGATCAGAACCAACATGTCGTCTTTCAGCTGAGATGATCAGAACCAACATGTCGTCTTTCAGCTGAGATGATCAGAACCAACATGTCGTCTTTCAGCTGAGATGATCAGAACCAACATGTCGTCTTTCAGCTGAGATGATCAGAACCAACATGTCGTCTTTCAGCTGAGATGATCAGAACCAACATGTCGTCTTTCAGCTGAGATGATCAGAACCAACATGTTGTCTTTCAGCTGAGATGATCAGAACCAACATGTCGTCTTTCAGCTGAGATGATCAGAACCAACATGTCGTCTCCAAGCTGAGATGATCAGAACCAACATGTCGTCTTTCAGCTGAGATGATCAGAACCAACATGTTGTCTTTCAGCTGAGATGATCAGAACCAACATGTTGTCTTTCAGCTGAGATGATCAGAACCAACATGTCGTCTTTCAGCTGAGATGATCAGAACCAACATGTTGTCTTTCAGCTGAGATGATCAGAACCAACATGTTGTCTTTCAGCTGAGATGATCAGAACCAACATGTTGTCTTTCAGCTGAGATGATCAGAACCAACATGTCGTCTTTCAGCTGAGATGATCAGAACCAACATGTTGTCTTTCAGCTGAGATGATCAGAACCAACATGTCGTCTTTCAGCTGAGATGATCAGAACCAACATGTCGTCTTTCAGCTGAGATGATCAGAACCAACATGTTGTCTTTCAGCTGAGATGATCAGAACCAACATGTCGTCTTTCAGCTGAGATGATCAGAACCAACATGTCGTCTTTCAGCTGAGATGATCAGAACCAACATGTCGTCTTTCAGCTGAGATGATCAGAACCAACATGTTGTCTTTATGCTGAGATGATCAGAACCAACATGTTGTCTTTCAGCTGAGATGATCAGAACCAACATGTCGTCTTTCAGCTGAGATGATCAGAACCAACATGTTGTCTTTCAGCTGAGATGATCAGAACCAACATGTCGTCTTTCAGCTGAGATGATCAGAACCAACATGTTGTCTTTCAGCTGAGATGATCAGAACCAACATGTCGTCTTTCAGCTGAGATGATCAGAACCAACATGTCGTCTTTCAGCTGAGATGATCAGAACCAACATGTCGTCTTTCAGCTGAGATGATCAGAACCAACATGTTGTCTTTCAGCTGAGATGATCAGAACCAACATGTTGTCTTTCAGCTGAGATGATCAGAACCAACATGTCGTCTTTCAGCTGAGATGATCAGAACCAACATGTTGTCTTTCAGCTGAGATGATCAGAACCAACATGTCGTCTTTCAGCTGAGATGATCAGAACCAACATGTCGTCTTTCAGCTGAGATGATCAGAACCAACATGTTGTCTTTCAGCTGAGATGATCAGAACCAACATGTTGTCTTTCAGCTGAGATGATCAGAACCAACATGTCGTCTTTCAGCTGAGATGATCAGAACCAACATGTCGTCTTCAGCTGAGATGATCAGAACCAACATGTCGTCTTTCTGCTGAGATGATCAGAACCAACATGTCGTCTTTATGCTGAGATGATCAGAACCAACATGTCGTCTTTCAGCTGAGATGATCAGAACCAACATGTTGTCTTTCAGCTGAGATGATCAGAACCAACATGTCGTCTTTCAGCTGAGATGATCAGAACCAACATGTCGTCTTTCAGCTGAGATGATCAGAACCAACATGTTGTCTTTCAGCTGAGATGATCAGAACCAACATGTCGTCTTTCAGCTGAGATGATCAGAACCAACATGTCGTCTCCAAGCTGAGATGATCAGAACCAACATGTCGTCTTTCAGCTGAGATGATCAGAACCAACATGTTGTCTTTATGCTGAGATGATCAGAACCAACATGTCGTCTTTCAGCTGAGATGATCAGAACCAACATGTCGTCTTTCAGCTGAGATGATCAGAACCAACATGTTGTCTTTCAGCTGAGATGATCAGAACCAACATGTCGTCTTTCAGCTGAGATGATCAGAACCAACATGTTGTCTTCAGCTGAGATGATCAGAACCAACATGTCGTCTTTCAGCTGAGATGATCAGAACCAACATGTTGTCTTTATGCTGAGATGATCAGAACCAACATGTTGTCTTTCAGCTGAGATGATCAGAACCAACATGTCGTCTTTCAGCTGAGATGATCAGAACCAACATGTTGTCTTTCAGCTGAGATGATCAGAACCAACATGTCGTCTTTCAGCTGAGATGATCAGAACCAACATGTTGTCTTTCAGCTGAGATGATCAGAACCAACATGTCGTCTTTCAGCTGAGATGATCAGAACCAACATGTTGTCTTTCAGCTGAGATGATCAGAACCAACATGTCGTCTTTCAGCTGAGATGATCAGAACCAACATGTTGTCTTCAGCTGAGATGATCAGAACCAACATGTCGTCTTTCAGCTGAGATGATCAGAACCAACATGTTGTCTTTATGCTGAGATGATCAGAACCAACATGTCGTCTTTCAGCTGAGATGATCAGAACCAACATGTCGTCTTTCAGCTGAGATGATCAGAACCAACATGTTGTCTTTCAGCTGAGATGATCAGAACCAACATGTCGTCTTTCAGCTGAGATGATCAGAACCAACATGTCGTCTCCAAGCTGAGATGATCAGAACCAACATGTCGTCTTTCAGCTGAGATGATCAGAACCAACATGTTGTCTTTATGCTGAGATGATCAGAACCAACATGTTGTCTTTCAGCTGAGATGATCAGAACCAACATGTCGTCTTTCAGCTGAGATGATCAGAACCAACATGTTGTCTTTCAGCTGAGATGATCAGAACCAACATGTCGTCTTTCAGCTGAGATGATCAGAACCAACATGTTGTCTTTCAGCTGAGATGATCAGAACCAACATGTCGTCTTTCAGCTGAGATGATCAGAACCAACATGTTGTCTTTCAGCTGAGATGATCAGAACCAACATGTCGTCTTTCAGCTGAGATGATCAGAACCAACATGTCGTCTTTCAGCTGAGATGATCAGAACCAACATGTTGTCTTTCAGCTGAGATGATCAGAACCAACATGTCGTCTTTCAGCTGAGATGATCAGAACCAACATGTTGTCTTTCAGCTGAGATGATCAGAACCAACATGTCGTCTTTCAGCTGAGATGATCAGAACCAACATGTTGTCTTTAAGCTGAGATGATCAGAACCAACATGTTGTCTTTCAGCTGAGATGATCAGAACCAACATGTCGTCTTTCAGCTGAGATGATCAGAACCAACATGTTGTCTTTCAGCTGAGATGATCAGAACCAACATGTTGTCTTTCAGCTGAGATGATCAGAACCAACATGTTGTCTTTCAGCTGAGATGATCAGAACCAACATGTCGTCTTTCAGCTGAGATGATCAGAACCAACATGTCGTCTTTCAGCTGAGATGATCAGAACCAACATGTCGTCTTTCAGCTGAGATGATCAGAACCAACATGTTGTCTTTCAGCTGAGATGATCAGAACCAACATGTCGTCTTTCAGCTGAGATGATCAGAACCAACATGTCGTCTTTCAGCTGAGATGATCAGAACCAACATGTTGTCTTTCAGCTGAGATGATCAGAACCAACATGTCGTCTTTCAGCTGAGATGATCAGAACCAACATGTCGTCTTTCAGCTGAGATGATCAGAACCAACATGTCGTCTTTCAGCTGAGATGATCAGAACCAACATGTCGTCTTTATGCTGAGATGATCAGAACCAACATGTCGTCTTTATGCTGAGATGATCAGAACCAACATGTCGTCTTTCAGCTGAGATGATCAGAACCAACATGTCGTCTTTCAGCTGAGATGATCAGAACCAACATGTCGTCTCAAGCTGAGATGATCAGAACCAACATGTCGTCTTTCAGCTGAGATGATCAGAACCAACATGTCGTCTTTATGCTGAGATGATCAGAACCAACATGTCGTCTTTCAGCTGAGATGATCAGAACCAACATGTCGTCTTTCAGCTGAGATGATCAGAACCAACATGTTGTCTTTCAGCTGAGATGATCAGAACCAACATGTCGTCTTTCAGCTGAGATGATCAGAACCAACATGTCGTCTCCAAGCTGAGATGATCAGAACCAACATGTCGTCTTTCAGCTGAGATGATCAGAACCAACATGTTGTCTTTATGCTGAGATGATCAGAACCAACATGTTGTCTTTCAGCTGAGATGATCAGAACCAACATGTCGTCTTTCAGCTGAGATGATCAGAACCAACATGTTGTCTTTCAGCTGAGATGATCAGAACCAACATGTCGTCTTTCAGCTGAGATGATCAGAACCAACATGTTGTCTTTCAGCTGAGATGATCAGAACCAACATGTCGTCTTTCAGCTGAGATGATCAGAACCAACATGTTGTCTTTCAGCTGAGATGATCAGAACCAACATGTCGTCTTTCAGCTGAGATGATCAGAACCAACATGTCGTCTTTATGCTGAGATGATCAGAACCAACATGTCGTCTTTCAGCTGAGATGATCAGAACCAACATGTTGTCTTTATGCTGAGATGATCAGAACCAACATGTCGTCTTTATGCTGAGATGATCAGAACCAACATGTCGTCTTTCAGCTGAGATGATCAGAACCAACATGTCGTCTTTCAGCTGAGATGATCAGAACCAACATGTTGTCTTTCAGCTGAGATGATCAGAACCAACATGTCGTCTTTCAGCTGAGATGATCAGAACCAACATGTCGTCTTTCAGCTGAGATGATCAGAACCAACATGTCGTCTCCAAGCTGAGATGATCAGAACCAACATGTCGTCTTTCAGCTGAGATGATCAGAACCAACATGTCGTCTTTCAGCTGAGATGATCAGAACCAACATGTCGTCTTTCAGCTGAGATGATCAGAACCAACATGTCGTCTTTCAGCTGAGATGATCAGAACCAACATGTCGTCTTTATGCTGAGATGATCAGAACCAACATGTCGTCTTTCAGCTGAGATGATCAGAACCAACATGTCGTCTTTCAGCTGAGATGATCAGAACCAACATGTCGTCTTTCAGCTGAGATGATCAGAACCAACATGTCGTCTTTCAGCTGAGATGATCAGAACCAACATGTTGTCTTTCAGCTGAGATGATCAGAACCAACATGTCGTCTTTCAGCTGAGATGATCAGAACCAACATGTTGTCTTTCAGCTGAGATGATCAGAACCAACATGTCGTCTTTCAGCTGAGATGATCAGAACCAACATGTTGTCTTTATGCTGAGATGATCAGAACCAACATGTCGTCTTTCAGCTGAGATGATCAGAACCAACATGTCGTCTTTATGCTGAGATGATCAGAACCAACATGTCGTCTTTATGCTGAGATGATCAGAACCAACATGTCGTCTTTCAGCTGAGATGATCAGAACCAACATGTCGTCTTTCAGCTGAGATGATCAGAACCAACATGTCGTCTTTCAGCTGAGATGATCAGAACCAACATGTCGTCTTTATGCTGAGATGATCAGAACCAACATGTCGTCTTTCAGCTGAGATGATCAGAACCAACATGTCGTCTTTATGCTGAGATGATCAGAACCAACATGTTGTCTTTATGCTGAGATGATCAGAACCAACATGTCGTCTTTATGCTGAGATGATCAGAACCAACATGTCGTCTTTATGCTGAGATGATCAGAACCAACATGTCGTCTTTCAGCTGAGATGATCAGAACCAACATGTCGTCTTTCAGCTGAGATGATCAGAACCAACATGTCGTCTTTATGCTGAGATGATCAGAACCAACATGTCGTCTTTCAGCTGAGATGATCAGAACCAACATGTCGTCTTTCAGCTGAGATGATCAGAACCAACATGTTGTCTTTATGCTGAGATGATCAGAACCAACATGTCGTCTTTATGCTGAGATGATCAGAACCAACATGTCGTCTTTCAGCTGAGATGATCAGAACCAACATGTCGTCTTTCAGCTGAGATGATCAGAACCAACATGTTGTCTTTCAGCTGAGATGATCAGAACCAACATGTTGTCTTTCAGCTGAGATGATCAGAACCAACATGTTGTCTTTCAGCTGAGATGATCAGAACCAACATGTCGTCTTTCAGCTGAGATGATCAGAACCAACATGTCGTCTTTCAGCTGAGATGATCAGAACCAACATGTTGTCTTTCAGCTGAGATGATCAGAACCAACATGTCGTCTTTCAGCTGAGATGATCAGAACCAACATGTCGTCTTTATGCTGAGATGATCAGAACCAACATGTCGTCTTTATGCTGAGATGATCAGAACCAACATGTCGTCTCCAAGCTGAGATGATCAGAACCAACATGTCGTCTTTCAGCTGAGATGATCAGAACCAACATGTTGTCTTTCAGCTGAGATGATCAGAACCAACATGTTGTCTTTATGCTGAGATGATCAGAACCAACATGTTGTCTTTAGCTGAGATGATCAGAACCAACATGTTGTCTTTATGCTGAGATGATCAGAACCAATGTATGCTGAGATGATCAGAACCAACATGTCGTCTTTATGCTGAGAT
>JBBPBX010043479.1:0-27898 GCA_038048925.1 Garcialebias charrua | reverse complement strand
GTCCTTGACGGTTTACCTAAAGATGTGGTGACTGATTTAGAAAAGAATGCTGATTTATTCACAGCGGAATCGGAAAGGTGGGAAAGACATGTAATACATTGTTTGAACTATACGAAAAAACAGGGAGATAAAGAGGCGGGGAATTAGAGGAGATGAGGAATCAGCTGATTAAACTTCAGCTGTCTGATGCCAGACACAAACACAGTGAAGATAAGAAAGGTAGAGACAAAAAACAATTGTCATTACAAGAGGGAGTAGAGACCTTTGGGGTAGTATCTATGCAACAGTGGTCTGAAAACCAATATAGATCCGAACGGTAGATATATAATATTAAAGTTATCAATATTTAGACAAAATTATTGTATTGTTAGCATATATGGACCGAATGTAGACAACGCTGCTTTTTTTCATGATTTTTTTTCCAATCTATCAAATCACATGGATTCCTCACTGGTGATGGGAGGTGATCTCAACTTTGGTTTAGATGACAAATTAGACAGACTGAATGCAGCGGGAACTCAACGCAGTTGGCAATCTATAAATATAGTTAAACAGTATATGAACGATTATGGACTTTGCGATGCATGGCGTTCTTTTCACCCTGATAGCAAAGAATATTCTTTCTTTTCACATGTGCATCACTCATATTCTCGTTTAGATTATTTTATAGTAAGCAATTCATTGATGGCAAACATTTCAGACACTGAGATACACCCTATTGCTATCAGCGATCATGCACCAGTTACTGTAAATATAGATTATAAAAGAATAACAACAAAAAATATAAGTTGGAGATTAAATACATCACTACTTCAAGAAGAAGAATTTTTGCAATATTTTAAAAAAGAATGGGCATCGTATTTAGAGTTTAATGACTTGCCAGGAACTTCAGCATGTACACTTTGGGAGGCTGGGAAAACAGTCATGAGAGGTAAAATAATATCCTATTCAACAAATAAAAAGAAAAAAGAAAATAAACGTATTGAGGAATTAGAGAAATCCATTAAACTATTAGAAGGTCTACAAGGAGAGGAAACACAGCAAAAGCTACGCAAATTAAAATTAGAACTAAATGAATATATTGATAAGAAAAATAAATTCTTGATACAAAGACTTAGATTAGATAATTTTGAGTACGGTAATAAATCAGGTAGCTTTTTAGCTAATCAACTCAAATTAAACAAAGAAAAAACATCTATATATGGTATTAAAGATAAAGATGGAAATATAATTCATGATGAGGGAAAAGTAAACAATATTTTTAAAGATTTCTATAAAACTCTATACACTCCACAAATAAATCCATCTAATAAGGATATTAATGAATTCTTGGAGAAAGTAACACTTCCAAAACTAGATATTAGTCAATCATCAAAACTAGACTCACCATTAACATCAGATGAGCTCCATGAAGCAATTAAAAGCATGCCTAATAAGAAATCTCCAGGTCCTGATGGATATCCAGTAGAATTCTATAAAAAGTTCTGGGATATACTGGAACCGATATTTTATAGAGTGCTATTTGAGTCCGAAGAAAATGGTAGGCTACCAACACATATGAATTCAGCCAACATTAGTCTCTTATTAAAACCAGGCAAAGACCCAGTATTACCTACCAGTTATCGTCCAATCTCTCTTATTAATGTTGATGTTAAAATAATTTGTAAAGTCTTATCTAAAAGACTAGAGAAGATAACTCCTGTTATTATACATCCAGACCAAACCGGATTCATAAAAGGAAGACACTCAAACTCAAATACACGCAGATTATATAATATAATAGAGTATTCATATTTTAAAAATATTGAAACAGCTATTTTTTCATTAGATGCTGAAAAAGCATTTGATAGAGTTAATTGGAATTTCTTATTTGCTACCTTAAATAAATTTGGATTTGGGAATTACTTCATTAATTGGTTAAAAATATTATATAGTTCACCAACAGCGTGCGTCAGGACAAATAATCAATTATCTTCAAGCTTCTGTTTACAGAGGGGAACCAGGCAAGGTTGCCCACTTTCACCAGCATTATTTGCTATTTTTATTGAACCTTTAGCAGCAGCAATAAGGCAAAGTGCTGATATTAAAGGCATAAAGGGTAGAAACATAGAACATAAAATTAGTCTTTATGCTGACGATGTTTTGCTTTTTCTTGAGAACTCAGGAAACTCAATATCTAATGTTATCAAATTAATAAACTCGTTTTCAAAAGTTTCTGATTATTCTATAAACTGGACAAAGTCTACAGTTCTTCCAATAAATTGCGTGTTTAATAATTCTCTTAATGAAAAACTACAATCAGGTAACATTAAATATTTAGGTGTTAATATCTCTCCTAAATTGGAAGATTTAATAAAATTAAATCATATCCCACTATTAAAGAAAATTGAAGACGATCTTACTAGATGGAGATCTCTACCCATATCACTTATGGGAAGAGTTGCCTCAGTAAAAATGATGGTGCTGCCGAGAATAAATTATTTATTCTCAATGATTCCAAATAAACCTTCAACTGAATGGTTTAAGTCACTAGACTCTTCTATATCTAAATTCCTTTGGAAAAATAAAACTCCACGTATTAGTTTAAAAACATTATAGAAATCTACCGGAGGATTATAACTTCCAAACTTTTATTACTACTATTTAGCCAACAGGTTAAAATATATATCAAAGTGGTTAAAACCGAATGCACTAGATGAAACTTGGATAGATATAGAATAAACTTTATGTAATAATATTAGGATTTCAGATTTACCATTTATCAGTACAGTTTTAAAAAGACATGTCTGCTTTAAGAGCATCAATATTAGCTCATCTCTGATGGCATGGTGGGAGTATCTGAAAATGACAAAGTCTTCACTTCTCCCATGTAGACATACACCTCTCTGGAACAATCCTGACATTCAACAAGAAAATAATATGTTAAATTTCCCAGGTTGGAGAATGAAAGGAATTGATTGTCTGGAACACATATTTGAGGGCATAGACTTTATTCCATTTAATAAATTAATAATACAATATGACATTGATAATAAATATTTCCTACAATACCAACAAATTAAGTCAATTGTAAAAAAGAAATTTAAGCTTAATAAAACATTGTTGGAAACACCAACATGTGTGTTAGAGTTTATTAATTTTCAACCACCTAAATTATTATCTAAAATATACAAAAAATTATCTAGAATCGATGACTCGATAGCACTACCTGTTGAAAAATGGGAGTCAGATTTATCAATCAACTTTGAACAAAAAATTTGGTCTCAAGTATGTTCAAATACTTTTAAATTGACTAGAATCTCCAATTTACAATTAATACAATATAAGGTTCTCTATAGAGTACATTATACAGGTCAGCGGATGTTTAAGATGGGCTTTACACCATCTAACAACTGCTCACAGTGCATAAGTAATATACCTGATGATTATATTCACGCACTCTGGTTCTGTCCACCCGTTCAGAGGTTCTGGGTACAGGTATGTGAAGACTTGTCTAAATGTTTGAAATTTAATATCCCACTCTCTCCATCTGTTTGCTTATTGGGTATCTTTGAAGATGTTATACTAGAAAAAAATACATCCTATATGCTTTTCACTGCCTTATGCATCGCAAAGAAAACCATACTCGTAAATTGGAAAAATAAAAATAATCTTAGCATTAATCAGTATAAAAATCTTCTGTTAGATCATATTAGTCTTGAAACAGCATCTGCCGACACATCGGATCAATCTATTTGGCATTCTTTGATCGGCTCCGTTACGTAGTGAGGGTGGGGGGTCTGGGATCTGGCCTTGTGGGGCATTGGGGCTGGTGGGGGGGGGTTGGGGTTTGGGGCGCCGGGGGGTTGGGGCTGCTTGGGCGGGGAGGACCCTGTCTTCGACCTGGGGAGGACCGGGGGGGTTCTGGGGGATGTCTGCTAGGGGCGGCATGCGGGCCCACGGGTGGTCGGTAGCGGCGGTCATGGGTCACCGGTCGGTGACCCGGCTGTGCTGGGGTGGTTTCGGGGCGGGTGCCGAGGGCTTGGGACTCTGGGGGCGAGTCGTCCCCGGGCTTGGACCTGGTGGGGATCGGGGGGTCTTGGGCTCTGGCGGGCGGGTCGCCGGGTTATGGGCTGGCTGGCGCTCTGGTGCCCGGCTCTGGCCGGGGGCCCTCGGCTCGCTGGTGGGTTGGGGGTTCATGTGCTGGGGGGTTGGGTGTCTGGGGGCGTGACTGGTGGCCAATGGGAGGGGGCGGGCAAACCCAGCCTGGGTGTCTAATGTGTTATGTGTTCTGAAAGTTATTAATATGAAGGGTGGGTGTAGTATTTCTTCTGGGGTGGGGACTAAGTGGATGTCCTTGATGATGGTCTTGGACTATGCTTGGCCGGTGAGCGGGCCCTGGTTGGGGCCTGTTCTCAGTGCTTCCTGGCTCTGTCGGCGGTTGGGCGGGCGCTCTTGGTAGTGTCGTCCTTGTGGGATTTTGTGTCTTCTTGGACGGCGGGCTGACTGCGGTTCGCAGGGGTCGTGGCGGCCCTGGTGGGTGTGGGCTGTTGGTTCTGCTTTGGCGGCCCTCGGGGCCGTGTCCCTCTCTGGTCTTGGCTCAATGGCCTGGCGGTCGGAGAGGTGTTTCCATTACCTCGCTCCTTGGGTGGACCTTGGCGAACTGGGGGGTGGGGGGGTACGCAGGGTCAGCGGGGGAGCTGACTCGCTGTGGGAGCATTGTTCCTGCAGATATTTTCTCCCCATCCCTCACCACGCACCTCCGCCCTCTTCATCTTAAATTAATACATGTAGGGAATTTGAGTCTCGGGTGTGCTGCAATGGTTCTACATCTCTGTTGTACAGAGCACCTGGGACTCAATTTTATATACACTTTAGACATTCATTCATAAACATCCTCATAAAAGTCACATATAGGGAATGGAGTGAGCACTATGGTTATGGGTGGCGGGATGACATCACTCTCGCCCCCATGCCTATGCTCACTCAACATTATGCATTTAGACAATAAGGGCCTGGGTTAGAGTTGGAGTGGAGGGGAAACTGGTATAATGCCAGCCTTTGCTCCTTCTCTTTCCCTTTTAATTACACTTTAGAACAACACTCACCAACAGTACATTTGGGGACGGGGGTGTGTGTGTCGGGGTCTTGATTTGTTAATTTCAATTTTATTTATTTATGTATTTATTTATATTATATATATATATATATATATATATATATATATATATATATTATTTATTTATTTTTCTCTTACCCCCCTGGTTGCCTGGCGGACATTCTGGGGGTGGGCTGTCAGGGGTTGTGCTAGGGTGTGGGGGGGTTCGGGGCCTGCGGGTTCGCCGTGGGCGGGGCTGGCAGTGCGCTCCCCCTGGGGCTGCTTGGACTCGGGTGTCCTGTCCTGTCCTGTCGGCAGGGCGCGGGGTGGGCCGGATCTTGGATGTCTGCTACTCTCCACCCCAGAATGAATGGGCCTACCTCCTGGGTTTGGATGTGGGCTGCCCCACGCAGGGAGCAGGTACATGTCTTGGACCTAGGGGGTATAGAGTGTGCATCGGGATTATGAATGGAACGTGTCGTTATTGTTTGTCTTTCTGTGACTGAGGGTGAGGATGAGGGTGGGTCTGAATGAGTGTGTCTGTGTATGAATGTTCAAGTGTCAGGCTGGGTCTTGGATTGCCCCCTCTCTGATACTTCTGAGGCTACTTAGTGTCGCGCTCCTGCCGCGTGACCCCCCTTGGTGGGTGTTCCTTTGCCTGCGGGCGTGCTTGGGGCCCTCACTATCTGGGGTTGGGCGCTTGGGCGTTTGTCGGCTCGGCCTGGTGGCTGCCTGGTGGGGCTCGTGCCCTCTGGTCCAGTCGGGTCTGGGCCTGAGGGGTGGGCGTCCCCGGCGTCCGGGCCTCAGTGACCGGCCCTGAGGCTACGTCGGTGCAACGGGCTCCGGCGGGGACCTGTGAATTTGTCGCGGGCGACCCCGGGGGGTCATTGTATGTGGTCGCTGGTAGGGGTTCGTCCGGTTCTTCCCCTTGGTAGGATCTGGGGAGTGGGCTAGTGGCTCGTCCTGTTCGGGTGGTCCTGGGGACTCTGGGCTCGGGGTCCTTCCTGGGGTCTTGGGCTTTGATCGCCCCTTCGTCTGCCTCGGGCTTTGGGGGGACGGATCTCTGATGCTTCACAGTCGCTACTAAATGTTCTATTGGAGGAACCTTATACACTTATGCATGCTCACAACCACACACAAATGGATGCAGGGATTATATATAGATATATGCAGATATGTAGATGGGTATATAAATGAATATAAAAGTATATGTATGTATACTATATATATATTTGTAGATATGGGTATGTGTATTTATAGAATTCTACTGCAAGCTCATGAATATTATTAGTCTTTATGCATGTATGTTCCATTGTTGTGTTCTGTCATGTGCTTTGCGGGATTGTGGACGGAGGTTTGGTGTGTTTGCCTTGTGCTCTTTTGGTTGATAATTGTTGATTTGTTGTGTTACTTTCTCTTTTCTTTCTTTCTCTCTTTAAAATAAATAAATATATATATATATTGGAGTGAGAGGATGGCTAAAAGGTGTGAAGGGAGGCCATCTATAAATGGAAAAAAAAAAGAGGCGGGGAATTAGAGGAGATGAGGAATCAGCTGATTAAACTTCAGCTGTCTGATGCCAGACACAAACACAGTGAAGATAAGAAAGGTAGAGACAAAAAACAATTGTCATTACAAGAGGGAGTAGAGACCTATGGGGTAGTATCTATGCAACAGTGGTCTGAAAACCAAGACTCGCAAAACCAAGGCTCGCGGGCCAGAGGGAGCCATCCAGCGAGGGTAGTTGGACGGGGGAGAGGAGGTGCGAGAGTGCGAGCGAGAACATGGAGCATAGGCATAACACAATGGGGACTGCAGGGGGATGCCTGTTTCCTCTGTGGCCAAAAAGGACACTGGGCAAGAGACTGCATCTACAAAGCCACACCACCTCACCAGTCAATGTGGGGGTAGCAGTAGCAATTCCAACCGCCCATGGGCCCACCACCACAATATTTTCATCCAATCAGAGGTCAAGCACAATTCCAGCAGCAGGCAGGACAGCCCCCTCTCATGCCAGGGGGGAGGGGCTTCCAACAACAATGAGACACCCCACAGAAAATCCTATGTGTTGGGGGTGGGGCAGACCCAACACTGGAGGTCAAAGTGAAGACTGACACCTTGCCGTTCATAGTCGACATGGGAGCAACATTTTCAACAATATCTTACACCCCACCTGACTGCAAACTGTCACAATGGTCAGTGGAGATGGTTGGATTTTCTGGGGTTAAACAAAGACTGCCTATAACACTTTCCCTTATCATAAAAGTGGGAACACAGACTTTGGCTCATCCCTTCGTGGTGGCAATGCATGCACCAGCGAATCTTCTTGGGAGAGACCTTCTTATCAAACTGGGAACTTCGATTTTGTGCTCCTCAGATGGACTTGTAGTCTGGCTTCTAGACGGTACTGCCTTGAAATGTGGCCAGGTCACCACTTCCCACTCTCAGTGTGTGATCTAACCCGTCCAAAATGATTATGTTGACATCTACTGGGAGATGATCAGTGCTTTAAGTGGGCAGGAACGCACAGGAACGCAGTTCCACCACTTTTAAATTTTAACCCTGAGAGTACCGGGATTTTTTTTAGATTACGGTACATTCCGGAACTTATTTTCATCTTCTCCACTTGAAAAAAAAAATGGCTTCAGAAAAA
This sequence comes from Garcialebias charrua, assembly GCA_038048925.1. Classification (NCBI taxonomy): domain Eukaryota; kingdom Metazoa; phylum Chordata; class Actinopteri; order Cyprinodontiformes; family Rivulidae; genus Garcialebias; species Garcialebias charrua. Next base: position 20,168 of record JBBPBX010043479.1, on the reverse strand, counting down.
GCCTATTGTTTTTGGCGCAAATCGCTTGCCGTACATTCAAGTGTATTAGGGATGGTACCATTAGATGGCGGTAATACACCAGAAAGTTGTAAGCTACCATAAAACCTCACAGATGAAGAAGAAGTACATTCAAGTAGGCATCTCACGTGAGAGGAAAAGCAGAAGAAAACAAGCACTTGTGATGTTGAGCTAGCTGCAATGAAGCTCCAAGAGGACACGAAATGGAGCAGAGTTAACGCCAGTAATTCCTGTTACTGTCGATTTTGACGCTGAAAGAGACGTCAATAAGATACAACAAAATGACCAGTGGCCGAACTGTTGGTCAAAGGATCAAGTGCAGTATTTTTGCTCACAGAACAACTGGCTAATTGCCAAAGACGGAAAGCTTGGCTGCAAGGTATGTTGTAAAGTCGGCTCACATGTTACATGTCTATGCAGAGACGCTATGTATGGCTGGCTATTCAATTATATTGTTTTTTGTTGTTGTTGTTGTCATTGCTAAAGTGGCATAAGTTTGTTGAGGCCAGGCCTAATACTGAAAGGAAATGTATGTTGCAGATGGAAACTGTAACAATAATAAGCTTCTTAAAATCTTAAGTCTAAAAGGGACTTATCACATCTTTGTGTTACAGGAGCTTTTATTTTATATGTTTATTTTTATGTTGTTTTTCATGTCACTTTAGCACCATGAGCCTTGAAGTTAATAAAAGTGCCTCTAACTTTTTGAATTTGGCACATGTGGAATTAATTTAGAACTGGCTTTGTTCTTTGTAAATTTACATTAAAAATACTGATCTTTAACTCAGTAGAAAGATCTAGATAAAAATACTATGTTTCTGTTCCATATTATTATGACATTAGGGAGAGTACCGCCACTTATTTTTTTCCACTTAAAGCACTGGGGATGATTGAACCTGAGGTCGCGGGGGTGTCTTTTCTGCATATCTGGCGTGGAAACCTTGGTTCCTGACACTTCAACCGCACTCGCATCTTCCAGACCCCCCACATGTAACCCTCTATTATGACAGGAAAGGTGATGAGGTGTTTCAAGACCACTTTGCAGAACAACTAGAAAGGAAAATCTGGCCTATTAATACAGGGAATATTTTTGTAGGAAAAGAGGGGGTGGTAGCAATTGTTAACTTAACTCCTACGCAGGAGGCTTGGTATATGATGAACACCGAAGCAGTGCTTCACATATCTCTAGGCTTGAATCCAAAATTTCAGGCTAAAGACTTAGGTCCGATGGTAAAGAGGGCTTCAGAAGCCTCAGATTGGGTACAAACACCCCTACCGAACGTCTGGTACTCACCCAGTTGTGAATGTTACTCAATTGATTCTGATGCATAGGACGTAACCTTAATGCAACATGACAAGCTCCCTATGGAACATGGACGTGAACGGACTGACCACCCGCTCGCGGGTCAGCTGATAAATAGGATGCCTGCATCGTTGTGGTCAGGTGGACCCACGGACATGGGACTAACTAAATCCACCGCCATAACGTTTCAGTTCCAAAACACATACCCAATTTGGCTAAAACAATATCCACATAAACTGGTTGCCGAGGAAGGTATTGCAGAAACAATCTAGGTATTGAAGGAAAGTGGAGTTTTAGAGCCTTCATATTCTGATTGGAACACACCAATTTTACATGTACAGGAGCCAGGTACAGGCAAATTTCACATGGCGCATGATTTGAGGGCGATCAATAAAATATTGATAACTCAAACCGTACCTGTTCCAAACCCTTACGTGGCATTGAACAATTTGACACCAAAACATGAATGGTTCAGCTGCCTGGACCTCGCGAATGCATTTTTCTGTCTTCTTCTAGCAGAAGAGTGTAGGGACATATTTTCATTCACCTATCGTGGTGAACAGTTGCGAACACAAGACTACCACAAGGGTTTGCGCTATCACCAGGGCTTTTCAACCAAGTGTTAAAACAAGCTCTAAGTGAGGTGGAACTTCCACAAGATACAGTTCTTGTACAGTATGTAGACAATTTGCTAATTGCCAGCCATACTGTACAAGAATCGTTACAAGCAACACAAGCAGTACTGGAGCACCTGCATGCCACTGGTTTTAAAGTCAGTAAAAGTAAACTACAAGTGAAGCGAAGACAAGTTTCATTTCTGGGTAGAATGATCTCACAGAAAGGTGCAGGACTTTTACCTTCTCACGTGACACAATTTTGTATCATCCAAAACCATAGACAGTAAAAGAAATGCTGTCATTTCTTGGCCTGACAGGGTACAGCAGAAATTACATTCCAAATTACGCAGGCCAGACACAAATTTTGCACTCTTTGGTTAAACAGAAAGGAATGAGAAACTCCATGGCTAAATTAGACTGGGATGAGGAAGCTGAGAGAGCATTCATTAACATTGGGCGGCCGTGGCATAGTGGTAATGGCAGTTGTCCCCCGATCGGAAGGTTGGCGGTTTGAATCCCGGTTCCCCACACCATGTATCGTTGTGTCCTTGGGCAAGGCACTTAACCCTGAGTTGCTCCTGGTAGGACTGGAAAGCGCCTTGCATGGTAGTCTGCCGCTACTGGTGTATGAATGTGTGTAGCACTTTGAGATTTTCACTAATGAAAAGTGCGTTATAAATTGAATTCATTATTATTGTTATTATTATTATAAAACAAAATCTGTGCAGGGCAGCTGAGTTAGCTCTGGCTGACTATGGGAAACCCTTTTATTTGGATGTTTCTGAAACATAAGGGGTGATTAACGGCATCCTGTTTCAGAAACATGAAGGGGATAGAAAAGTATTGATGTACGTTAGCCTGTTTACTGGACAACACAGAGAGAAGACATCCACCTTGCACTCAGCAAGCAGCAGGGTTGGCAAAGCTGATTCAGAAAACTACACACTTAGCTATGGGACATACGCTGAATATTTTAACATTGCACAGTGTAGTTGCCTATGTAAACTCACATATCTTCACTATATCACCACTAAGACAACAAAGAATAAACAAAGTCTTGGAAGCACCATACTTGTTGTTTACACATGAGGGAATCAACATGACAGACAGGTTAGGTGGAGGGGAGCCTCATGTTTGTGAATGAAGAGTTGAAATTGAAGACAAAGTCAGACAAGACTTAACAGCCACACATTGCTAGATGATGGGCAGGTGGTGTTTTATAATAGTAGTTGCTTCCGTGGAAAGGATGGACAGCTCAGTGCTGGCTTTGCTGTTGTGCTTCAAACAGATCAGGGCTATCACACCATAATTAGTGGAAAATTACAGGGAGCCCAATCAGCGCAAAGAGCAGAAGTTAGGGCCTTAATCTCAGCACTAAAGTGGGCGGAAGGGGGAAAAGTTACCATCTTCACAGACTCCGCCTACGCCTTCGGGGTAGTACATGTTGAACTGCCACAGTGGATGAGAGGATGTTTTATGACAGCAAATGGAAAACCAATTAAACATGAGACAGAAATGAGAGAACTTGCAACAGCCTTGATGCTACCAGCAGAGGTCACCATTGTAAAATGTAAAGCTCATGGTACCGAGACATCAAACATCGCCAGAGGAAATTTTCAAGCTGATCTTGAGGCAAAAAGAGCTTCAGGCTACATCAATTAGAGTCAGATGATAATGATAACGCCAGAGGAGGAAGGAGAGGTGAGATAGGATAAAGAAACAGTCTCCTGTTGTCAACAAGGTGCAGCTCCAGAAGAAAAGGCAGTGTGGACTGAACATGGAGCTGAAAGAAGACAGGATGGATTGTGGATAAATCCTGAAGATGGGTCTTCCCTTTGAGTTTGAAAGTAGAGTTTTCGAAGAAGCACAAGGTTTAGCTCATGTGGGGGCGCCATATGGGTAACAATGTCCTGAACTTGTGGCACCCTTACATAACCTCGTTGTTAAAAGAGTTTGTCAAAGAATGCATGTTATGCCATTTCTATAACTCTAAACCAACCATTAAATCACATGAGCAAGGGAAATTTCCGACAGACATGACACCGGGTTGCGAGATAATCATTGATTACACCTATATGGTTAAAGCGGCACGTGGGTACAGGTACCTGCTAGTATGCATAGATCAGGGGCGGAGTGGGACAACTTTTCAGCCCGGGAGTTTAATGGCCAAGAGTGGCCCATTTTTTCACATTTTAAAAATATTAGGCAAAAATGTAGCCTATAATATTTTTTTAATTGCAATACAATCAACAACTTTTTTTTAGTTATAATTTTTTGTTACATTTTGTTACAATTCAGCAAATCAGGTGGGGAAAAAACTAAATTAGTTGACTTAAAAAACAGAAAAAGATAAGTCAATTCTTTGTTGCTCTTTCCATATCAGACTCAAAGATTACTGAAAAACTCAAAACGTAATTTTGTTGGCTTGAACGTTGGCCAGCTGTCATGAGAAGTTTGCACTAAATACAGTGACAAAAAGATAAACCATAAAACTATTTTACATTTAAAATATTAAATTTGAGGCCAGATAAAATGTCAATGAGACCAGATTTGGCCCATGGGCCTCGAGTTTGACATGTGATCAGCATCAGTAAGCGCCTAAGAAGTGCACTAGTTTCTGCCACCATATTTGTTACTTTGTCATTGTCAATGGACATAAGAAGTTCTTTCTATGCCTCCAAATGCTCCTGGTTAAGTGTGCTTCGTAGTCTATTCTTGATGAACTTGAGAGTAGAGAAGCTTCTTTCACATGCAACCTGAGACAATGAAAGGGTCAACAAATATTTGTATGCCAGCCCTATAACTGGGTAGGCATCTGTGAAAAGGTTATACTGTGTCAATATAAGGTAAACACAGATAACACAGTTTCTGCAAGAAGAACAAGCCCTGCTTTCAAGTTCAATCTCTGGTTCAACTGAGCCCTCCTGGCCACCCTGTTCCATCTCAGTACCTATCCTGACAGTGGACTCTTCCAGAGGGGACTTTTTGAGCCTATCCCACTGGGATGCTAGACTGGACAGCTCTGTGTGTAAAGTACTCACTGTGGCTCTCTCATCAAATCTAAGCAGATTTTTGCTTATTTCTTGAAGTGCTGAGCTCTTGAGTCCTTTAAGCCTTATCTCTGAAAAGTTTTTAGGGTCAAGACAAGCAAAATCAGAGACAAGTTTGGCATTGGTTGCAATATGTATGCATATGCATGAGTTTATTTTTATTTGTCTATTAAATGTGTTGCTTTAACATTTTTCTGTCTCCTGTTTTCACTTCACCTCATGCATTTCTGCCTCATTACGTAAATAAGGACTTGTGTGGAAAATTAAAAAAATAATTACATTTAATTACATAACACAAGTCATCTAAGAGTAAAAGTAAAAACAAAAAAATATATAGGCCTACCGGTATTTTAAGCACAGTAAAATGTAAAATTATGAATTAAAATATATAATTTGTTGGAACTAAGCTGGAAAAAAAACATGATGGTCAATTAATTTTTAAAACATGAGATACAGTTCTAAAAAAGCTACGTCTGGTCCTCTGGACATTCAAAAAACAAAATAAAACAAAGCAAAAAATGTCCAGAGGACCAGACTTAGCTTTTTTAGATTTTTCTACCTGGATTATTGAGCATGCATCAGGGTATGAGATAAAGTTATCTTTTAATTTAAATTGTCCTTTGACGTTTATTTATTTATTGGACAATTTATATATTTCTGCTTTTATTTTTAATTAAACTATGTCCGTTTAGGGCCCACTTGACTTTCATGCATGTTTAGTGACATAGTACAACGTTGTGACATTAGCTTATTTTATTATGCTAGTTTTTAATTTATATTACCTGTTGCTTCTTCTGTCTCTTTGAAAAAATATCTGTAAGCTTTGCACATTTGGCAGCTTCCTCCTTTCTTTTCTTCAACCTGACTTTTTCAGCTCCACCTGGCCTCTTCCTATCCATTTTTATTGCTAATTAGCAGTTTGGACTCCGCGCAGCTCCATCACCGGGTGTTTTGGAAAATACGTGCTTCGCTCCCACCGTAGGGGTGGACTCAACCAACGGTGAACTTTCAGGGGTGTTTTTTATCGAATGGTAGCTCCCAAGCTGCCAGCCCAGTGCGGCGCAGTCTCTTAAAGGGATAAGCGCTTTAAGAGACTGCAGGCTGCAGTCTCTTAGGCTGTGTCTCAATTCAGGGGCTGCGTCCTCATGAGTGCGCATTTGTCGGCCGCATACGTCATTGCCCCGCATGGAGGACTGTCCCAATTCGAAGACTCCTCCTCATGCGGCCGAGGAATGCGGCCTACTTCCTGTCGAAATCTGAGGATGCATTCGTGAATCCTTCAAGACGGAGGCTATCCCAGAATTCATAGCGCCAGCAGAGATTTCACGGGGGGGTGGGACTTTCTGCATGCAGGGTCGGGGCTGCTGCGTGTTGTTGAGTCATCAGCTCGTTAACAACAACCTCAGTGCGAATATTCATTCAACCTTTATTTAGTCATCTCAAACAACCTCAGCGCGAATATATCTCATTAAAATTTAACTACAGAAACGACAAAAAAAATGTGTTAGCTGAATATATATATTAGTGTTTCTGAGTTTACTGTTTTTGAAGAACTGATTACAAATCAGATTATTTTACACGTGCGTAGCAAGGATTTTCTGAGTGGCAATCGTTTAAAAGACAGAGTGGACCTATGAAAGGCAAGTTGCCCGGTAGCTCAAATGGTTAAGTATCCTGCGGTTGGAGCAGAGAGCTTTTTCTCGAAGCTGGTTCGAATCTCACTCGGTATGGTTAAAACTTATTTTACGTTTGTCTTTTATTGGATAAAAAAAAGATGAGTTTCACAAACTCCTTCTTTTTAATCTCAGTCCTCATTTTTTTATCCAATAAAAGACAAACGTAAAATAAGTTTTAACCGTACCGAGTGAGATTCGAACCAGCTTCGAGAAAAGTAACTCTGCGCCAACCACAGGATGCTTTACCATTTGAGCTACTGGGCAACTTGCCTTTCATAGGTCCACTCTGTCTTTTAAACGATTGCCACTCAGAAAATCCTTGCTACGCACGTGTAAAATAATCTGATTTGTAATCAGTTCTTAACAACAGTAAACTCAGAAACACTAATGTATATATTCAGCTAACAAATATTTTTTAGCGGCGTCCCTTCTCTTTCCACACACACCAAGCGTGCACACTTCCCACCCATTTCAAGAGAACGCCCCACCCACTTCAATGCCGGCTCTCCAGAAGGCTAGACCGTCCCATTTCAGCAGTTTCGTCCAGCTCACCCGGCCTTGTGAGTGCGTGGCCTACTCGGCCCAGCTAGGCTGGGTCCTGAATTGAGACACAGCCTCTAATGCCCCTTTTCCACTTACCGGCCCAGAGCGGCTCAGTCTGGTCCGGTCTGTTCCAGTTAGGATCGGCTCACATGTAGGTTTTTGCCCCTTTTCCACCGGTCGGCTCGGGTCGGATGTTACGTCATATGTGCGTCGCAGAGACCCCCTTTCATCCTTTCCCACCGGCTATTCCGAGCGGAGCCGCGCGAGATTTCCTGAGATTTTCGGGCTGCTTTCAGAGGTGTACTGAAGCGAGCTCACCCGCTCCGGAAGGAGGGAGGAGGAGACGAGAGCTGTTTTTACGGAAGCGAGGGAAGCTACCACGGCAGGACTTTTACATGAATAACACGGTAAAAACAATTGTTATTTTTTAAATTTATAGCAAAGATGGGTCTTCAGCTGAACGTGTCCTTAATAAAATCACGTACTGCTCAAAACTGCACGATTTTAAAAAGTAGTTTCGCCACGAGTAACACGCGGCGCGCGGGCGGCTTTATGTCTTTAAATGTAGCTCAATGAACAGATATAAAATATATTTCATAGCTGACTTTAATAGTACGAGGGCTCCTGAGCTTAACCACGCTTTAATATTGTCACGTATGGTCAAATGTGCTGCATTTAAAGTAGTTTCGCTTTGACTTTTTCCAAAACCTGTGTTTGCACAACGAAAATAAATTATAAAAATTCGAATTTTATTTCAAATAACTCCAACAGGATACATTTCGTGTATGAATATGTTGTGATCACACTAGATTTTTTTGAAAAATATCAGCTTTGTGGTTTTTGATAGAATTGATAATATGTGAAACAAAGTAGAAAATAATGGACGTAGGTTGACACATTTATGTCTATAAAACATTGAATTTTATTTCAAATAACTCCAACAGGATACATTTCGTATATGAACATGTTGTGATCACACTAGATTTTTTTGAAAAATATCAGCTTTGTGGTTTTTGATAGAATTGATAATATGTGAAACAAAGTAGAAAATAATGGACGTAGGTTGACACATTTATGTCTATAAAACATTGAATTTTATTTCAAATAACTCCAACAGGATACATTTCGTATATGAACATGTTGTGATCACACTAGATTTTTTTGAAAAATATCAGCTTTGTGGTTTTTGATAGAATTGATAATATGTGAAACAAAGTCTTTATTGTGTTCTTCTTCTAGTGGTGGCTAGTACTGTAGTAAATAGCTTGAGGAACACTACTGCCACCATGTGGTAAGACGAGTAGGATTCTGGACCCCGCCCACAGAAGGGGTACAAAAAAGCTGTGGAAACAGAACATAGATGTGACCCGACCCGAACTGAGCCGACCTGAGCCGATCCAACCCGAGCCGAGCCGAGCGGTGGAAAAGAGGCATTTGTCTCCATTCACTATCTGCAGCCCTTCTGTGGGCGGGGTGTAGAATCTCACTCGTCCTACCACGTGGTGGCGGTAGTGTTACCTCAAGCTATTTACTAGCCACCACTAAACATTAGAAGAAGAACACCCTGCAGGACCTTGTCTCACCACCTGTTGGCGGTAATGTCCCTTGAGCTATTTAATGCTCTGATCTTACTTTATAGACTTTTCAGCTTGTTTTAAACCCATGTGTTTTCCATTTTGTTTCTTTATAATAAAGATTATTCTCATATATGCACAAGGTTCCTGTTAACATTGCTTAACACATTGATCACACTGCCCTGTAATCAGTTAAACTATTTTTACAGTAAGGTACAGATTAGGAATTAATTAGGTTTCAATTGGCCCTGTAATATTAAATGTTTGTATTTCATTAAATTTAAACGGTAATATTTTGTCAGGGATAATTCAAAGTCAAATGCAAATGGATAATTTGGTTTAAACTGTCCCATAAACATTAAAAGCATGTTTCTTTAAACGTAAAAACAAAGTATTAATAATTAAATGTTTGTTGATCAGGAAACTCGTTTGGGCATCCAAGAACAGCTTCATCGGGGTTGATGGCGACGTCTGTGCATCCTTGGAAAAGCTGCTGCACCCACAACCCGACATCAGGATGGATGGATGGATGGATGGGTTCATGTTGACATCTGTGCATCCTTGGAAAAGCTGCTGCACCCACAACCCGACATCAGGATGGATGGATGGATGGATGGGTTCATGTTGACATCTGTGCATCCTGGCAAAAGCTGCTGCACTACTCATGACACGACATCAGGAAGGATGGATGGATGGATGGATGGATGGCTGTTCAAATCTAATAATCTTTTTCTTATGATTCTTTAAAGGTCAAATGCAAATGGAAAATATTCTTAACTTCCAGTATGTTTTTAAACAAACACTATACTGTACACACTTAACATTGTAAAATATGTTTAGGAAATTATTGTTCAATGACACCACTTAAGAAATAAAATGTTTATTATGAAAACTAAGAAGTGAAAAAAGCACAAAAATAAATACTGCATCCACCTAAATGATTTTTTTCCTGTTGTCTCATGTGCTTCCTCCAGAAGACACAAGTTGATAAATTCTGGTGTTGACTTCTTCGTCTTAACTGTAAAAAAAAGAAAAACATGGTTACCGGTAATTCAGTCTAGAAACTGTTTTATATGTAGATATATTTTATAAGATATATGTAAGATATATATACATATATCAAATATCTCAGAAACCACAAAGCAGATATTTTTCAAACCAACACAGTGTAATCACTACATGTTTATGTGCATACTGTAAGCTGTTGGAGTTATTTGAATTAAAATTCGATTTTTTATAGACATAAGTGTGTCGACCTAGCTTTTTTTTTCTACTAGTATTTAACACATATCTTAGATCTCAGAAACCACAAAGCAGATATTTTTCAAACCAACACAGTGTAATCACTACATGTTTATGTGCATACTGTAAGCTGTTGGAGTTATTTGAATTAAAATTCGATTTTTTAATAATTTATTTTCGAAGCACATGTGACAGGTTTGGAATTAGTCAAAACAAATCAATTTAAATCCAGCAGATTTGACCACAACGTGACATTATTAAGGACTTGTTAACCTGAGGAACCCTCGTGGTATAAAGCCAGCTATGAAATATATTTTTTAAGCTTTTATTTAGCTACATTTAAAAGAAAGAACGCCGATCGACCCCACCCGCGCGTGCATGTGATGTGCACGTGTCGACCTACTTTGTTAAATCCAGCTGATTTGACCACAACGTGAAATTATTAAGGAACTGTTAAGCTCAAGCACCCTCTTGATATAACGTCAGCTATGAAATATATTTTTTAAAGCGTTTATTTAGCTACATTATAGAAATAAAGACGGCTCACGTGCGCGCGCGGGGGCGCGCGTGCACATGGCGAAACTACTTTTTTAAATCCTGCCGTTTTGACAACAACGTGAATTTATTAAGGAATAGTTCGGCTTAAGACACATGTTTGCTATAATTTTAAATACAAATAATTGTTTTTACCATGTTAATCTTGTAAAGTCCTTCGGTGTTTGCTCCCTCGCGGCAGCCACTTCCTCAAACTCAGTCCAGCCTCCTCCCCACGGTTCGGGGCCAGCCGGCCTGGACCCTGCTCTGAGATGAGTCCGGAATCTTGGCGCGGCGCCGCGCATCTGTTAGGTGGAAATGCTGTCCAACGCGCGTTTGGCACGCAAATATGACGTCACATCCGACCCGGGCCACCAAGTGGAAAAGGGGCATAAGTGATCAGCGCTGTCCCTCCCTTTAAGAGGCTGCAGCCTGCAGCCTAAAGGCAGGGACAAGTCAATTTTGAGCAGATTTATTCAAGTCATTTTCCCCGTGCGCCTATCGGCCCATTCATGACGTGGCCCATCGGGATTTCTCCCGAACCTCCCGATGGCCACTCCGCCCTTGGCATAGATGCTTTTACCGGATGGCCAGAGACCTGGCCTGCAAAAAGAGAAGATAGTCAAATGGTAATTAAGTGTTTAATAAATCATTACATACCAAGACATGGGTTTCCTACAAAAATCAGGTCAGATAATGGTTCACACTTTAAAAACGCAGATCTGCAGAAAGTTGAAAAGGCCTTAGGACTTGAAGCATGCTTTTGGGACAGTTTACCACCCTTAGTCTCAAGGGAAGGTTGAAAGACTAAATAGAAACCTAAAACAAAATCTATCAAAAATCTGTGCACAGACTAATACCAATTGGCTGGACTCATTACCTATTGATCTCATATTTGTGAGAGCCTCAATTAATAGGGGTACTGGTTTCACCCCTTATGAATTAACAACAGGAAGGTTTTTCCCAGAGCCTCAGCAGAATATTGAGTGGCCCTCAAAACAGGTAATGAAAATGTCACATAAAATGTACTTTAACACACTAAGAGGATTGTTGTCCAGTTTCTCCCAACAGATCCCAGATTCCAGTACTCCCCAGGAGGGGAGGCCAGAGTGTGCAATATCTAACTGGTAGGGGTGTAATGGTACGCTAAAATCACATTTCGGTTCGGTTCAACTACAAGGAGGGCTCGGTTCGGTTTATTTTCGGTTTATTTTCTGTAAAAAAAAAGACAAAATAAAGACTTACAAAATGTTTATTTTGAAAATATGCCAAAAATATATTTGTATTGTATTGTAGTAATAAATAAAAGTGACCCATTTGGATGATATTTTAAATAAACAGCACTCTACAATAAATAAACTATATTAACAATAATAAAAATCTTAATAGTGAGGGTCTGCTGGGAATGTCTGGCAGAGTCTCCCGTAAGACGGAGCTTTAACTCCCACCTCCGGGAGAGCTTTGAACACGTTCCGAGGGAGGCGGGGGACATTGAGCCCGAGTGGGCCATGTTCCGCGCCTCTATTGTCGAGGCAGCTTATCAGAGTTGTGGCCGCAAGGTTGTTGGTGCCTGTCGTGGTGGCAACCCTCGAACCCGGTGGTGGACACCGGCGGTGAGGGATGCTGTCATGCTGAAGAAGGAGTCCTATTGGGCCTTTTTGGCCTGTGGGACCCCGGAAGCAGCAGATAGGTACCGGCAGTCCAAGCGGCATGCGGCTCGGGTGGTTGCTGAGGCAAAAACTCGGGCGTGGGAGGAGTTCGGAGAGGCCATGGAGAATGACTTCCGTACGGCTTCGAGGCGATTCTGGTCCACCATCCGGCGTCTCAGGGGGGGAAAGCGGTACGCGACCAACACCATTTATGGTGGGGATGGCGTGCTGTTGACCTCAACTCGGGATGTTGTGAGTCGGTGGGCGGAATACTTCGAAGACCTCCTCAATCCTACTGGCACGTCTTCCACTGAGGAAGCGGAGCCTGGGGACTTTGGGTCGGGCTCTCCAATCTCTGGTGCTGAGGTCACCGAGGTGGTTAAAAAGCTCCGCGGTGGCAGGGCTCCGGGGTGGATGAGATTCGCCCTGAGTTCCTTAGGGCTCTGGATGTTGTGGGGTTGTGTTGGCTTACGCGACTCTGCAATATCGCGTGGACATCAGGGGCAGTTCCCTTGGATTGGCAGACTGGGGTGGTGGTTCCTCTATTCAAAAAGGGGGACCGTAGAGTGTGTTCCAACTATAGGGGGATCACACTCTTAAGCCTCCCTGGTAAGGTCTAGTCAGGGGTTCTGGAGAGGAGGGTCCGTCAGATAGTCGAACCTCAGATTCAGGAGGAACAGTATGGTTTTCGTGCTGGTCGTGGAACACTGGACCAGCTCTACACCCTTAGCAGGGTCCTGGAGAGTACATGGGAGTTTGCCCAACCAGTTTACATGTGCTTTGTGGACTTGGAAAAGGCATTCGATCACGTCCCTCGGGGGGTTCTGTGGGGGGTACTCCGAGAGTATGGGGTACCACGCCCATTGATATGGGCTGTTAGGTCCCTGTGCGACCGGTGTCAGAGCTTGGTCCGCATTAAGCAGTAAGTCAGGCTCGTTTCCAGTGAGAGTTGGACTCCGCCAAGGTTGCCCTTTGTCACCGATTCTGTTCACAACTTTTATGGACAGAATTTCTAGGCGCAGCCAAGGTGTTGAGAGGATCCGTTTTGGTGGCCTTAGAATCGCTTCTCTGTTTTTTGCAGATGATGTGGTCCTATTGGCTTCATCAGGTCGTGATCTACAGCTTTTGCTGGAGCGGTTTGCAGCCGAGTGTGATGCGGCCGGGATGAGGATCAGTTCCTCCAAATCCGAGGCCATGGTCTTGAGCCGGAAAAGGGTAGCATGCCCTCTCCGGGTCGGGGAGGAGGTCCTGCCCCAAGTGGAGGAGTTTAAGTATCTCGGGTCTTGTTCACGAATGAGGGAAAACTGGAGCGTGAGATCGATAGGCGGATAGGTGCAGCATCCGCAGTGAAGCGGGCGCTGTACCGGTCTGTCGTGGTGAAGAGAGAGCTGAGTCGAAAGGCAAAGCTCTCAATTTACCGATCGATCTACGTTCCCACCCTCATCTATGGTCATGAGCTTTGGGTTGTGACCGAAAGAACGAGATCTCGGATACAAGCGGCTGAAATGAGTTTTCTCCGCAGGGTGTCTGGACTCTCCCTTAGAGATAGGGTGAGAAGCTCAGTCATCCGGGAGGGACTCGGAGTAGAGCCGCTGCTTCTCCACATCGAGAGGAGCCAGTTGAGGTGGCTCGGGCATCTGGTTAGGATGCCTCCTGGACGCCTCCCTGGTGAGGTGTTCCGGGCATGTCCCACCGGGAGGAGACCCAGAGGAAGACCCAGGACACGCTGGAGGGACTATGTTTCTCGGCTGGCCTGGGAACGCCTTGGGATTCCCCCAGAGGAGCTGCTCCAAGTGGCTGGGGAGAGGGAAGTCTGGGCCTCCCTCTTAGGCTGCTACCCCCGCGACCCGACCCCGGATAAGCGGACGAAAATGGATGGATGGATGAAAAATCTTAATAAATACAATAACAGTCAGAACAATAAGCAGTAACAGACTGTTTACAATCTAAAACTGTCCAGTAGCAGCAGTGTGGCTGTTTTTGTCCTCATTACTCACAACCTCTTCTTGGGGGGACAGGTCCTGGAACAGTTCAGAGTTCAGTTCAGTCATCACATACTTCTTAGCTGCAGGTGATCTCTGGTTCTGTTACAGACTGGAAATAAAACACAGATATAAAAAAAGTTAATAAGATTATGATTTTAAATAAAAAAGATTATTTAGATAATAATAATAAAAGAACAATACCTCTTCTTGAACGGTTGAAGCTCTCACTCATCATCATCATCATCATCATCATCATCATCATCAGAGCTCAGTTCCAGGGCTTGTTGACATCAAGTTTAGTTTTTTCATAAAGTTCTAAACTTTTTGAGTGATGGGTGTTCGTAGCGAGGATCAATAACTTTAAAGGGGACCACATGTAAGTATTTAAAAATTTTATGTTATGTCTGTGTGCTATCTTGACAATATTAATTCATTTTAATACACAAAATAATTCTTAGATAATTAATTATACCCTTTTTAATTCTGCCAGTTTTAACTTTCGTTTTGAACGACCGGTTTCTGATAGAAGTTCTGAAGTCCACGCCCTTCAACGATCTGTTTACGCCCTCTGCACAGCCAGTATCTGTAATGTGTTGTTGTTTTAAAATTAGCTCGTTTTTTATTACTCATTTGACTTACTGTTAGTGTTAGCTTAAGATAACTTACCGAAACCCGTCTGAGCGCGCCGCAGTTTGCTGCTCCTTTTAGCATGAGACCACCCGAATCCGATGCTAATGTTAGCTTGTTCCTCTTCCGGTTTTCGCCAGCTCCGCTCGTTGCACGCGGAGACTTTGAGAGTTATCGCTGTTCCAGTCAAGACACACAAAGTTCACCAAGTGTCTCCCGTAAATTAATCGGTAAAGAGAAGGTCCTCGCTGTTGCGAGGCTTCTGCCAGGCTGCTGCGAGGCTGCACAGTTGAAGCTCCGCTCCATCGCGCCAGAAGAGGGGCTCGTTGACGCCGGTCCCTACGTCGGGGGTCTGCTCGTTTAATTTTTGCCGGCTGCGCGTTTGGAGCGATCGCAAATACACTAAAAATTGAACTAAAACATAAAAATAACAATTATACTTTATTTATAAAGCCATTTAAAAAACCACAGCTGCAACAAAGTGCTGTACACATGAAATTAATAACATATAAACAAAAGATGAGATGAAATCATGAAAAACAACAGTCATGTGTTTAATACAGAAATGGGTTGAGCCTAACCAGGGGTTGCTAGGTGAGGGGCTGGACTCAGGTTGGGGTGGGTTGTCCTCGCGCCTGTGACGTCACAAGCGCGATTGACTTCCAGTTTATTTCAAAAACGAGCCGTTTTTATCACAGTAAAATAAATCTACTTAGAGTAAATAAACCACTGGGTGCATTTTTTTGGCCTTTGGACTGTTTTTTTATGAAGTAAATACCCAAAGTTGAGTAAAAAAACATTAAAAAGTGAATTTTGAATGTGTGGTCCCCTTTAAAGCCTGTGCATATAACAACATTCAGACTAGATTCAGATCTTTAAAAACTCCTACAGTTTGTGTTATTGCTCTGGACCACTCTGATTACCTGATAAAAGTAGTTTAAATGCAGCGGCTTTTAGCTGTGTTTCTGCAACAGATGCTGTTTCTTCGTTCACATTCTGATGATGTAGTTTCCAACGTGTTCACGTTAGACGTGTTGCTGCTGCAGAGAGATGCGTCACGTAGCTGCTGCAGAGTCTTCATGAAACAACGTCCACAAACACAGCTGTGAATGTGCGCTCGTCTTAACAAGAAAGCCATAATGTTCCCAAACAGGAGACCGGAGCGAGCAGCTAATGGCTAATAATGCTGCGCGTGGTACGCGATAATAGCTCCGTGCTGAAACGCGCCCAGGAAATTTTGTTCCGCGGCGCATATATTAACGTTCAATGAGTGAAAAAATAACCGAAACGGTACGCAGGTGGACCGAACCGAACGTGACGTACCGAAACGGTTCGGTACACCCACTACAACCGTTACATGCCTACTAACTGGGTGCTGCTGAGAGTCATAAAAAGGAAGTGGGAGGAGCCAAGGTGGACAGGTCCATATGAGGTCACTGAATGCACCTCATATGTAGTGCGCCTGAAAGGTAAAGGGTCCACAAGGTTTCATCTCAGTCAGTGTGCACCAGCTGACGAGCCTCAACAATTGTTGAATCAGGTCCGTGTGGACCTGCTGGAACAGTAAAGTTAAAAAGCTTCCACATTGCATCTGGAGTAAGTTGTCTGGTCCTTGTGAAAGTTGATTCTTCACCTTGGTCCCACGGCGTTTGGTGTAATGCCCCTTTTCCACTTGCTCGGCCCAGAGCGACTCAGTCTGGTCCGGTCTGGTTCAGTTCGGCTCGGCTCACATGTAGGTTTGTTTCCATTCACTACTGCAGCCCTTCTGTGGGCGGGGTGTAGAATCTCACTCGTCCTACCACGTGGTGGCGGTAGTGTTACCTCAAGCTATTTACTAGCCACCACTAAACGTTAGAAGAAGAACACCCTGCAAGACCTTGTCTCACCACCTGTTGGCGGTAATGTCCCTTGAGCTATTTAATGCTCTAATATTACTTTATAGACTTTTCAGCTTGTTTTAAACCCATGTGTTTTCCATTTTGTTTCTTTATAATAAAGATTATTCTCATATATGCACAAGGATCCTGTTAACATTGCTTAACACATCGATCGCACTGCCCTGTAATCAGTTAAACTATTTTTACAGTAAGGTACAGATTAGGAATTAATTAGGTTTCAATTGGCCCTGTAATATTAAATGTTTGTATTTCATTAAATTTAAACGGTAATATTTTGTCAGGGATAATTCAAAGTCAAATGCAAATGGATAATTTGGTTTAAACTGTCCGTTAAACATTAAAAGCATGTTTCTTTAAACGTAAAAACAAAGTATTAATAATTAAATGTTTGTTGATCAGGAAACTCGTTTAGGCATCCAAGAACAGCTTCATCGGGGTTGATGTTGACGTCTGTGCATCCTTGGAAAAGCTGCTGCACCACGACCCGACATCAGGAAGGATGGATGGATGGATGGATGGATGGGTTGATGTTGACGTATTTGACGTCTGTGCATCCTTGGAAAAGCTGCTGCACTACCCATGACACGACATCAGGAAGGATGGATGGATGGATGGATGGCTGTTCAAATCTAATAATCTTTTTTCTTATGATTCTTTAAAGGTCAAATGCAAATGGAAAATATTCTTAACTTCCAGTATGTTTTTAAACAAACACTATACTGTACACACTTAACATTGTAAAATATGTTTAGGAAATTATTGTTCAATGAGACCACTTAAGAAAAAAAAGTTTATTATGAAAACTAAGAAGTGAAAAAAGCACAAAAATAAATACTGCATACACCTAAATGATTTTTTTCTTGTTGTCTCATGTGCTTCCTCCAGAAGACAAAAGTTGATAAATTCTGGTGTTGACTTCTTCGTCTTAACTGTAAAAAAAGAAAAACATGGTTACCGGTAATTCAGTCTAGAAACAGTTTTATATGTAGATATATTTTATAAGATATATATACATATATCAAATATATCAGAAACCACAAAGCAGATATTTTTCAAACCAACACAGTGTAATCACTACATGTTTATGTACACACTGTAAGCTGTTGAAGTTATTTGAATTAAAATTCGATTTTTTATAGACATAAGTGTGTCGACCTGGCTTGTTTTTTTTCTACTAGTATTTAACACATATCTTATATCTCAGAAACCACAAAGCAGATATTTTTCAAACCAACACAGTGTAATCACTACATGTTTATGTGCATACTGTAAGCTGTTGGAGTTATTTGAATTAAAATTCGATTTTTAATAGACATAAGTGTGTCGACCTAGCTTTTTTTTCTACTAGTATTTAACACATATCTTATATCTCAGAAACCACAAAGCAGATATTTTTCAAACTAACAAAATGTAATCACAACATGTTCATGTACATACTGTAAGCTGTTGGAGTTATTTGAATTAAAATTCGATTTTTTAATAATTTATTTTCGAAGCACATGTGACAGGTTTGGAATTAGTCAAAACAAATCAATTTAAATCCAGCAGATTTGACCACAACGTGACATTATTAAGGACTTGTTAACCTGAGGAACCCTCGTGGTATAAAGCCAGCTATGAAATATATTTTTTAAGCTTTTATTTAGCTACATTTAAAAGAAAGAACGCCGATCGACCCCACCCGCGCGTGCATGTGATGTGCACGTGTCGACCTACTTTGTTAAATCCAGCTGATTTGACCACAACGTGAAATTATTAAGGAACTGTTAAGCTCAAGCACCCTCTTGATATAACGTCAGCTATGAAATATATTTTTTAAAGCGTTTATTTAGCTACATTATAGAAATAAAGACGGCTCACGTGCGCGCGCGGGGGCGCGCGTGCACATGGCGAAACTACTTTTTTAAATCCTGCCGTTTTGACAACAACGTGAATTTATTAAGGAATAGTTCGGCTTAAGACACATGTTTGCTATAATTTTAAATACAAATAATTGTTTTTACCATGTTAATCTTGTAAAGTCCTTCGGTGTTTGCTCCCTCGCGGCAGCCACTTCCTCAAACTCAGTCCAGCCTCCAACCCACGGTTCGGGGCCAGCCGGCCTGGACCCTGCTCTGAGATGAGTCCGGAATCTTGGCGCGGCGCCGCGCATCTGTGAGGTGGAAATGCTGTCCAACGCGCGTTTGGCACGCAAATATGACGTCACATCCGACCCGGGCCACCAAGTGGAAAAGGGGCATAAGTGGTCTTCAGTCTTTGTTCCTGGCACAAAACATCCTGAGGAGGCGATCTGCATCTTGTAAGAACTCTCATCCTTTGTCTTGCCCTTGTGGAATTAAGGCAGCAGAAACACGGAGAACATAGTCTCCTCTGCTGGGCCATAAAGAGCTCATTCTTTGTCCCTTTTTGGAAATACGCCACCAGGTGGAATGAGGAAAAAGGGACAATTCCTAGCCTGGTTATAATTAATATCCAAGCATCAAAGTGGCCCAAAGTGCAGAGGCAGTTCAACGAAAGAAACCACCTCTGAGACCAGGATCTTAGGGTGCGACAGAGGGTTGGTGTATTGTACAAGACCCTATCTGTTTGTTCTGAGGAGATCAAACAGAGCGGAAAAGTTACTACAAATGTTTGGAGTGTATTTACGAAGATTTCAGTGTCTTACAGTGTTTTTTGGTTCTTACATGTTTTGAGAGGTTAAAAGAAAAGAAAAAAGACTTCCCGTGTTCCTATCTTCGACTGTAAAAAACAAACAAAAAAAAACACTTTCATTATGGGGTTATTTTACAGGTTTTGGATCTTACAGGTCATATTGCTATTTTGATGAGTCAATTTTACATTTAAGGTTTACTTCTATTTTACATTTAAGGTTTACTTCTATTTTACATTTAAGGTTTCCTTCGATTTTACATTTTAAGGTTGAATTCCATTTTTACATTTAAAGGTTAATCTCACATTTAAAGACCGTGTAAAGTGAAATTAAATGTGTGTTTTTAGTTTGTCACATGGCATAAATATGTGTTATTAATCCATCCATCCATCCATCCATCTTCTTCCGCTTATCCGGGGTCGGGTCGCGGGGGTAGCAGCCTAAGTAGGGAGGCCCAGACTTCCCTCTCCCCAGCCACTTGGAGCAGCTCCTCTGGGGGAATCCCAAGGCGTTCCCAGGCCAGCCGAGAAACATAGTCCCTCCAGCGTGTCCTGGGTCTTCCTCTGGGTCTCCTCCCGGTGGGACATGCCCGGAACACCTCACCAGGGAGGCGTCCAGGAGGCATCCTAACCAGATGCCCGAGCCACCTCAACTGGCTCCTCTCGATGTGGAGAAGCAGCGGCTCTACTCCGAGTCCCTCCCGGATGACTGAGCTTCTCACCCTATCTCTAAGGGAGAGTCCAGCCACCCTGCGGAGAAAACTCATTTCAGCCGCTTGTATCCGAGATCTTGTTCTTTCGGT
>JBBPBX010043478.1:0-14172 GCA_038048925.1 Garcialebias charrua | reverse complement strand
CCACCACGTGGTGCATATGACAAATATCGAACCTTGAATCCTTGAATATTTAGCATCCTTGCAAAGCTCGCATTTTAACAAGTGAAAGTTTGCGTGAAACACAATATTGCACACTACGTCAGTATTTTATCAAAACCAAACAACTACATGCAAATACATTTTAAGGTCATTGTAAACAAACTCAATTCTTCTTCTGTGGGGTGAAGAAAAATAAAAAAAAGGAAAGTTTGTTTAGCAGCGCTTCAAATGGGGTTTTGCATTTTGTTTGTGAAGAACCATTTTTATTTTAAACAATGCTCTGCAAATGGGAACTCTGTTTAAAAATGAAGTGGAAACGCTTTGAAAAAGAAAATCTGTGTATGTGTGAAGTAAGACTTTCTCAGCCATGACCACACTTTGGCTACACAGGATTTCAGTCAGTTGTAGTGAAGAAAACTCCCAGATGTGAGTCACACAGTTTAGAAGAGTTCAAAGAACTCTGGTAAGTGTTCTGTTCTTGGGCAAACAACTGTATAACATCTGCAGAAGTGTAATGTGTGCATGTTGTAGTGTTTCTGGTGTCATGTTGATACAGAGCAGGGATGAACTGAACAGCACTGCTCAGCACTTAATGCTAAATTAAGACAATCATTGTAGTAAAAACAGTAAAGCATGACCCATCATACTCCCATACAAGATTTAATTTTTGAAAATATGGTGTATTTGGTGGGCTCATATGCCAGAGCAAATATACTGGGGATTTCATGGGTAAATATTGTGTAATCTGTGATATGAGAAGACAAAATGAACAGGACAATCCTAATCCTACGCATCTGATTAGACAGAATCTGTTTGGCGGAAAATATGGGGTGAATTATACCAGAAATTTTTTCACATTTTTGTACAACAGTGATTGTTTTAGATTACACCTGCAGATGATGACATAAGAATATTTAATGAAAATTGGAACCAGCCAGACTAAAGGCCTCTCTTGCTCTTGTGCTGCAGGCCTGTTTTGTCCTGCCATGATTAGTGTCTCTGTGCTGTCCTTCAGTCCAGTCCTCTGTAGCCGCTTGCAGGATTCATTGATATCAGCCACTTCCGCAGTCTGCTGGTGGTAGATGCTGTGCAGGTGCTTATGATGATGTCCATCAGAATGTCCTGGTTCCCCAATATCTGATGTGGTCCGAGCGACATCCGAGCTGAAATGTCCTCATTAATTTGTCTCGCTCATAGTGGCACTGAGATTCATGTACCAAAGTGGTATGACATAACCACTCACCAACTCCTTATGCACTTATTAAGAGTTATGAAAATGTGTCCACTGCGTCATGAAATGATTTTGCTAACACACATGCACACACACACATGCACACACACACACACACACACAAAGCACATTCACACATACAAATGTAGACAATAACATTACCGTGTTTTTCGGACTATAATTATGGGGCGACCGTGGCACAGTGGTAATGGCAGTCGACCCCCGATCGGAAGGTTGGAGGTTCAAATCCCGCATCCGCCCACCATGTGTCGTTGTGTCCCTGGGCAAGACACTTAACCCCGAGTTGCTCCCGGTAGGTCTGGATGGCGCCTTGCAAGGCAGGCTACCACTACCGGTGTATGAATGTGTGTATGAATGGGTGGATGGCTGGTATTGTAAAGCGCTTTGGGGCTCCTCACATGGGGCTAGAAAGCGCTGTATAAATAAGCTCCATATAAGGCGCACTTAAAATCCTTTAATTTTTCTCAAAAATCAAAAGTGAGCCTTATAATCCAGTGCACTTTATGTATTAATTCTGGTTGTGCTTACTGACCTCGAACTGATTTTATGTGGTGCACAGCGCTCAAAATCTGTCAAAATGTTTTATTTTTGCTTAATGCGCCTTATAATTCAGTGCACCTTATAGTCAGAAAAATATGGTACCTCAAATATTTCATCCTTTCGTGGGGAGTGATAATGAAAAAAAAAACTGAAAAAAGTGGAGAAAGACATAAGGAGACAGCCAAATCCTATAGGAAAATGTCAACTGGTCTCAGCGGGTGAGGGTCAATGGGGGTTTCTCTGATGTCCTTCTGTCCTCTACCAGTTTCCCTCAGGACTGTGTTCTTTCACCCATTTAATTCATTTTACAGGTGGTCCCCGATTTACGAGCGCTCTTACTTACGAGGTTCCGGATTTACGAGGTTATCATATTTAATAAAAATATGAAATATATATACATGTATATATATATTATTGATTTTGTGTGTTTAAATGTTCTTAATTTCATGTGTACAGCACTTTGTTGCAGCTGTGGTTGTTTATAAATAAAGTATTATTATTATAATTACAGTACAGTGCATAATTATTAATTTTTAAGCCGATTTACAAAGTTTTGCGGCAGTTTCCGACAGTTTCCGACAGTTTTCGGCAGTCAGTCAGTTTTCGGCAGTGCCCACAAATTGAGCCAGTTAGCTCCAGTGTCCAGTCTCGTAGCTCCATCAGACAGCCGGCTTTGTGCGATCAGAGGTTCCTGGAGCATGCCTCGATGTCGGACTGGAAGCAGATATCGGGGGATACCAAGCTAACTTGGAATAACAAAGCCGACAGCCTTTTTGGAGGTGCAGCTAAACCAGACTGCCCGTAACTGCGGACTAGACGCGGATTCGGAGGGTCTAGGCTAACAGGTGCAGCTAAAGGCGGCACTCGCAGACGGCTTTCGGTAAGTTATTAAAACTTTTTCTGTCTCCAAAATGTATGAAGTTAGGATACTAACAGTCCCTCCTGTAAAGGGTTTGGACTGCGTGGTGCTACAGAAAGCTGCGAAGCTCAGACGTAACGCAACGGAGCTCACGCAGCGGAGCAGAGGCAAACAGACGACAGAAGCATTTACGAGATTTTCGTCTTACGAGATAGTCGTAGTAACGGAACTCGCTCGTAAGTCGGGGACCCCCTGTATATACAAATGATTGTTGCAGACAGTTCCCACAGCATCACATTTTAAAGTTTGTTGATGACTCTGTCATCCTGTCCCTTCTCAGCAGTGATGGCCCACACCCCGGGCCTGTGATCGGGGACTTCACAGAATGGTGCGAGTCTTGCTTTTTAAAGGTAAATGTTTCTAAGACAAAGATGGCCATTGATTTTAGAAAAGACTCTTCAGTTGCAGCTCCTGTGATCATTAACGGTGAGGCTGTCGAGGTGGTGCATCAACATCTGCGAACTGTTCTTGATAACAAACTAACCTTTGATGCACATTTGAACTCACTTTGTAAGAAAGCCCATCAGAGAATGTCTTTTTATTGAAAGCTCTTTGGTTTTAATGTTGATTCTACTTTTATGAGAATGTTTTATTCATGTTTTCTCTTTTAACTTTCACCTTCAGTTGTTGGTTTGGATTGCTAACATGCAAAACCAGGAACAAACTCTTGGGGGTTGTCAGAATGTGCAGAAAAACTGCTAGCATAAGCTTACAGAACTTCACTCTACACAAGGGGAGATCAGTGAACAAGAACAGGCTGATTCTGGCAGATCCTGATCATCACTCTGTGGTGAGTTCAGATTGCTTCCATCTGGACACGGGTATCTGCAGCCCAGATGTAGAATGAACAGACTGAAAAACGAATTAATCCCTGTAGCAATTAGGCTTCTCAACAAACAATGATGATTTCTGTACTGTTATTTTAATGTATCAATGTCTTGTGTAGCATGGATGTTTTGTGTGCCTACTTGACTGTGAAACTAATTGCCCCTCGAGGCTAACAAAGATTCTTGAAGTTGAACTTGAACAGATTGGGATGCAATGAAGGTGAAATTACATTTACATGAAATTTAAAAATGATTTACTATGCCAGAGTAACCAGTTGATGCTGTTTGGAGTTGAATTATTCTTCAACATGTTATTTTGAACTGAAACTGGAGCTCTGAGCTCCACAGATCCTTCACTGGGCTTTGACTCAGAGGTAACTGAAGAAGCTGGTACACAGAAGAAAAACCACCAACACCTACAAATTCCTAACAACGTAGCAAGGTCCAAAGGTATTTATGAAATGTACAGAGCTAAAAAGTTTCTTTGTTTACTGCTCTGTATGGACCTTGTTCGTTGCCAGCTGAATTATTTGACAGTTATAATTTTTGAGGTAAAATGTCGACCTTACAAAACCCAACACTGATGAGCTGAGAGGAGACATTTTACCATCTCATGCAATAGAAGTGGACATTTTTCAGTCAATATTTTTTTCTTGACTGTATTGTGCAGGGACAAAAGTACTGATAACTTGACTTGTTGGCCACATACCCATGTGCACAGCCAAAGGCAAAGGTAACTGGAATCAAACAGAGTATAACTGAGTTCAGCAGAAAACAACAACAAATAAAATAAGCTTATTTTAATCTCAGTGTGCCAGACAGGGAGTCTAGCTGTTTACCTGCTCTGTGTTTACAAGAAAAACCTGGAATCTCCCTTGTGCACAACAAAAGGTGGACGTGTGCAAGTGTGTGAGTGAGCTATGTGCACCACATGCACTGTTAGCATGAACAGCTCAGCACTCCATTCTCTGATTGTACCTTGGTTCGATTTAGGCGTAACCAGCTTTGTCCTTTTGCTCTGTCCCTGCTGCCCTCCCTCGATGTGGGCCGCAAACATCGACAGAAAAACGTCCAGAGCAAGTGAGAGAGAAGCTCTGACCCCCGGCTCTCGTTGAGGAAACAATGGCGACGTGCCTCTGGGTGACAGCGGGAGACAGGAACAGGCACAAACACAGGAACCTGCCACTGAAGTAGACCTGCCGAGGCCTGAGAATCTGGAGGAGGAACTGTCTCTGCCTCTGGTGCTGTCCTTTTTCCAATATGCTTAATAAGACCAAAAAGTGACTCACTTGTTGATTGTATGCTGTTATTAGCCAGAGGGTCCCAAAGGGAGACACTACAAGCGCCACAGTGTCGAAGGGAGTAAGACTTCAGATATTTTTGGGTACATACTGTAGATGTTATTTGTCAACAACTGTATCTTTCATAATATTAAAAGAGCTTTTTATGAAAAAAAAAAAGAACTCAAAGTAACAGATTACAATTGCTAAAGAGCATAAAAGAGGCTGTGTCTGTAGATATCAAAATAATAAATGATATATAATTACTAACATGCAGATGCTGAAAAAGTCTAATTTTGCAGCAGATAAACTGAGTTAAAAATGTAAATGTTATTGCAACTAAGTCTTTATGGGAGCTGGCTTTCCCCTTATTTTTGTCCCTCATCACAGAGCGAAGAGGGGGAATCGATGTGATGGTCAGCGGCCCCCGCTGTTTCCCCTTCAAGTTCAGCCCTGCTCCCCTCTCAGCCCCTCATGCCAGGTTTCTGCTTCACTGTCATCATGTTTCTGTTTCCCTGCTTTGTTTTGCCTGTCACCCATCTTCAGCTCAAGCCTGCTCCTCCAAGCCATGCCACACCTCCCTTGTCTCCTCCACAGCAATCAGCCTTCATTCCATGCACCTGTTCAGCTCTCCAGTCTCTGCTGAATTCTTACACCTCTCATGGTCCCTGATAGTAAAGCCATTCATAGCATTTTGTTCCATAGCCTTGTATCCTTGCCTTACCTTGAACCCTTGCCTGTTTTTTGACTCCTTGCCTTGCCTACCCCTTTGGATTTCATCTGCCTTTCTGACCACGGTTTTTGACTCTGCGACCAAATTAATAAAGACTGTTTTTGTTTTTTTGCACTCTCGTGTCTGGCTTAAGAATCGTCAACCCGCTTTTGATAGTAAATGCCCTCTGTCCATATTGTGAGAATCATAACTTGGAAAAATACTTCCATTGTTGTGTGTGGATACATCTATGTATGAAAGATCACCACCAAAAATTAGGTTGCCAAGTCAAAATCAAAGATGGCTGCCACCTTATGTATTAATGTAAACCTTATGAGCTGTATATCTTAAAAAATAAGCAATAAGGTATCCACATTATTCCTGGAGGTGTCACTGTAGAAGCGAATGTGCATTGAACTTCCTGTCCGACACCGGAAGTGCCTGTATTCCATAGGCGGAGTATAGATCGCGGGTGTTTTTGAAAGTTATTTTCATTCATTTTATCGGAGCAAACACAGCTTTTGTTTAAACGGAACGTTTACTGAAATGTCCTACCGGGGTTCAGGTACCTGCTGTGCTGTTCGCGGCTGCACCAACAACCGGACCAAGCTAAATCTTTGGCTAAAACAACAGTGTTTTCAACACGGACCCAAAACAAAGAAAGAGTGTTCCTGCATCCTTCTCTATGGCTGTGTCTGCGCGATCAGGTAACATCTGTAATTTCTTTTTATTCAGGGAGGGTTTATTAATGAGAGTTTTGGATGATTTACTGTCTTAATGATATATGTCAGGCGCGACCGGTGTTACAGAACACCGTGACTTTTAGCCGAGATAGCTGCTAACAAACGTTAGCCGAGAGACAGGAGCAAACGCGTTGCTATTTATGTATTTTTAAATTATGTCAGCGCGATCAGGTAACGTCTTTTTATTCAGGGAGGGTATATTAATGAGAGTTTTGGATGATATGTCTTAAAATGATATATGTCAGGCGCGACCAGTGTTACAGAACACCGTGACTTTTAGCCGAGATAGCTGCTAACAAACGTTAGCCGAGAGACAGGAGCAAACGCGTTGCTATTTATGTATTTTTAAATTATGTCAGCGCGATCAGGTAACGTCTTTTTATTCAGGGAGGGTATATTAATGAGAGTTTTGGATGATATGTCTTAAAATGATATATGTCAGGCGCGACCAGTGTTACAGAACACCGTGACTTTTAGCCGAGATAGCTGCTAACAAACGTTAGCCGAGAGACAGGAGCAAACGCGTTGCTATTTATGTATTTTTAAATTATGTCAGCGCGATCAGGTAACGTCTTTTTATTCAGGGAGGGTATATTAATGAGAGTTTTGGATGATATGTCTTAAAATGATATATGTCAGGCGCGACCAGTGTTACAGAACACCGTGACTTTTAGCCGAGATAGCTGCTAACAAACCTTAGCCGAGAGGCCTGAGCAAACGCGTTCGCTATTTATTTATTTTTAAATTATGTCTGCGCGATCAGGTAATTTCTTTTTATTCGTCCCTCCTCTTTTAAGAAAACGAGTGGTGTTCCCACATTTTTAATGAACTAAAACAACAAAGTTTGGACTGTCTTCAACTGTATTACTCGCATGTAAACAAACGGTGTTTCCAGGCAACCGGAAGTCGTGTGCACATTTCGCGCAAAGCGTCATGGGACGTAGGAATAATGTGGANTTATTTTCTCTGAAACCCCCTCAGAATGTTTGGAGACGAACAGTGTTTTTTCCAGCATGATGGAGCACCATGTCACTAAGCAAAAGTGATAACAGTGTAGTGCAGAGTAACAGTGTTTTAACAGTTGTCTTAAGCAAAAATAACGAGGGATTAGATTTTTCCATTTGGTCCTTTGAGTAATCATCTGTACAGTTTTGTTCAGAGAGGGGTCTGAGAAAGTTGTCATGTTTTTAATCCAATCCTTTCTGCAAAAGAGTTAAATTATTCTCAAAGGAGGTCCTGAATATGGAAAGTGTAAAGCAGTGCACATACTGGAACTGAAGAAAACTGAAGCCAATGAAGCAAAATGTGGATTTTACACTTCTGGTGGAGAATTATCTTGTGAAATATTGGCATGCAGGACAACAAGAAGCCTAGAAATCTGTTTAATCACTGACATTCTATATTTTGGCCCATTTAGTCCATAACACGTTGGCTTCACTCCATAGAAAGTTTTCATGCTTTGATTTGCCAATTAAAATAAATTGTTTCTCAATACGTTTGGAATTTCCTAAAAGTTGGGTTTAGAAAACTTTCTTACTTTTACTCCTGGACTCTTCTTATATCTGCAAGACTTGCTCGTTAATGTGGACACAATTTTAGTTTTAAGCAAAAATTATATAAATGGTGAGGCTGTGGCAAAATAAACTAGGTGCCAGTTTGCTTATTTTAAGCAAACATTAAGCATGCTTGTTTGCTTTAAGCTAAAAAGGCTGACTAACCGGTAGTCATCGTCCCGTTGTGATTTTATGTGGACTTTTGTCAAGATGCAACATAAAACTTTACACTTCAGAACAATGTTTCTTCAGGAAAACCTGTGTTGGTTTAGGCAGCCCGGTCAGATCAAAGGTGTCTAATTTGTTCCATAATGTGGCAGACAACTATTCATCTGAGCTTGATTACATAAAAAAAAAACAAGAGCTTTCATCCTGGAGGTAGATAATTGCATCTTGGAGTTATTGCAGCTGTTTTGTGGTTGGAGGGTATAATGCATTCTCACTCAGTAGTTGCACAAACATTTTCTCCCTGTTATTTGTATAAAAGATGGGATAATAGGCTGCAGGTTGTCATTCAAGGCAATTATTTAGAAGCAGGGGGTGTAAGATTACATCAAAACATTACGTTTAAACTAAAATCTATATATAGTTTGAAGCAAAGTTCAGCAAAGGTATATGCGATTGTCAGTTTGTTATTTGCAGTGCATGTAAAAACAGTAATTGGTCGCAATAAATGTGCACACAAGCAAAAGATAAAGGTACAAATATAAAGTTATTACAAAAGAAGATGCAAGGTGGCCAGATTAAACTTAGTTTGGGAGCTTGGTTAGAGTGTGGGGTGAGCTACTGTTTGATACTAGTAAGCAGAAAGGCAAATACCATGAGAGGTGTAAGAATAGCCTATATGCCACGGGCTTCCGTTCCAGCACCTCCGCAGTCATTAGACAGACGGCGCACTTCTGGTTAGCGGGAAAGACACGAACATAAATGACTAAATACAATTAATAAAACATCGGCATACACACCAATAACAACTCTATACACATCCATCCATCCATCCATCCATCCATCCATCTTCTTCCGCTTATCCGGGGTCGGGTCGCGGGGGTAGCAGCCTAAGTAGGGAGGCCCAGACTTCCCTCTCCCCAGCCACTTGGAGCAGCTCCTCCGGGGGAATCCCAAGGCGTTCCCAGGCCAGCCGAGAAACATAGTCCCTCCAGCGCGTCCTGGGTCTTCCTCTGGGTCTCCTCCCGGTGGGACATGCCCGGAACACCTCACCAGGGAGGCGTCCAGGAGGCATCCTAACCAGATGCCCGAGCCACCTCAACTGGCTCCTCTCGATGTGGAGAAGCAGCGGCTCTACTCCGAGTCCCTCCCGGATGACTGAGCTTCTCACCCTATCTCTAAGGGAGAGTCCAGCCACCCTGCGGAGAAAACTCATTTCAGCCGCTTGTATCCGAGATCTTGTTCTTTCGGTCATAACCCAAAGCTCATGACCATAGATGAGGGTGGGAACGTAGATCGATCGGTAAATTGAGAGCTTTGCCTTTTGACTCAGCTCTCTCTTCACCACGACAGACCGGTACAGCGCCCGCTTCACTGCGGACGCTGCACCTATCCGCCTATCGATCTCACGCTCCAGTTTTCCCTCATTCGTGAACAAGATCCCGAGATACTTAAACTCCTCCACTTGGGGCAGGACCTCCTCCCCGACCCGGAGAGGGCATGCTACCCTTTTCCGGCTCAAGACCATGGCCTCGGATTTGGAGGAACTGATCCTCATCCCGGCCGCATCACACTCGGCTGCAAACCGCTCCAGTGAAAGTTGTAAATCACGAACTGATGAAGCCAGTAGGACCACATCATCTGCAAAAAACAGAGAAGCGATTCTAAGGTCACCAAAACGGATCCTCTCAACACCTTGGCTGCGCCTAGAAATTCTGTCCATAAAAGTTATGAACAGAATCGGTGACAAAGGGCAACCTTGGCGGAGTCCAACTCTCACCGGAAACGAGCCTGACTTACTGCCGGCAATGCGGACCAAGCTCTGACACCGGTCGTACAGGGACCTAACAGCCCTTATCAAAGGGCCTGGTACCCCATACTCCCGGAGTACCCCCCACAGAACCCCCCGAGGGACGCGGTCGAATGCCTTCTCCAAGTCCACAAAGCACATGTAAACTGGTTGGGCAAACTCCCACGCACCCTCCAGGACCCTGCTGAGGGTGTAGAGCTGGTCCAGTGTTCCACGACCAGGACGAAAACCACACTGCTCCTCCTGAATCCGAGGTTCGACTATCCGACGGACCCTCCTCTCCAGAACCCCTGAATAGACCTTACCAGGGAGGCTTAAGAGTGTGATCCCCCTATAGTTGGAACACACCCTACGGTCCCCCTTTTTGAATAGGGGAACCACCACCCCAGTCTGCCAATCCAAGGGAACTGCCCCCGATGTCCACGCGATATTGCAGAGTCGCGTAAGCCAACACAACCCTACAACATCCAGAGCCCTAAGGAACTCCGGGCGAATCTCATCCACCCCCGGAGCCTTGCCACCGCGGAGCTTTTTAACCACCTCGGCGACCTCAGCACCAGAGATCGGAGAACCCGACCCAAAGTCCCCAGGCTCTGCTTCCTCAGTGGAAGACGTGCCAGTAGGATTGAGGAGGTCTTCGAAGTATTCCGCCCACCGACTCACAACATCCCGAGTTGAGGTCAGCAGCACGCCACCTCCACCATAAATGGTGTTGGTCTCGTACCTCTTTCCCCCCCTGAGACGCCGGATGGTGGACCAGAATCGCCTCGAAGCCGTACGGAAGTCATTCTCCATGGCCTCTCCGAACTCCTCCCACGCCCGAGTTTTTGCCTCAGCAACCACCCGAGCCGCATGCCGCTTGGACTGCCGGTACCTATCAGCTGCTTCCGGGGTCCCACAAGCCAAAAAGGCCCAATAGGACTCCTTCTTCAGCCTGACAGCATCCCTCACTGCCGGTGTCCACCACCGGGTTCGAGGGTTGCCACCACGACAGGCACCAACAACCTTGCGGCCACAGCTCCGATAAGCTGCCTCGACAATAGAGGCGCGGAACACGGCCCACTCGGACTCCATGTCCCCCGCCTCCCTCGGAACGTGTTCAAAGCTCTCCCGGAGGTGGGAGTTAAAGCTCCGTCTTACGGGAGACTCTGCCAGACGTTCCCAGCAGACCCTCACAATACGTTTGGGTCTGCCAGGTCTGACCGGCATCCTCCCCCACCATCGGAGCCAACTCACCACCAGGTAGTGGTCAGTTGACAGCTCCGCCCCTCTCCTCACCCGAGTGTCCAAGACATGCGGCCGCAGATCAGATGAGACGACAACAAAGTCGATCATCGAACTGCGACCTAGGGTGTCCTGGTGCCAAGAGCACATATGGACACCCTTATGCTTAAACATGGTGTTCGTTATGGACAATCCATGACGAGCACAGAAGTCCAACAACAGAACACCACTCTGGTTCAGATCAGGGGGGCCGTTCCTCCCAACCACACCCCTCCAGGTCTCACTGTCATTGCCCACGTGAGCGTTGAAGTCCCCCAGTAGAACAAGGGAGTCCCCAGGAGGCGCACTCTCCAATACCCCCTCCAAGGACTCCAAAAAGGGTGGGTAGTCTGAGCTGCCGTTTGGTGCATAGGCACAAACAACAGTCAGAGCCCGTCCCCCCACACGTAGGCGAAGGGAGGCTACCCTCTCGTTCACCGGGGTGAACCCCAACGTACAGGCACCAAGATGGGGGGCAACCAGTATGCCCACTCCTGCTCGGCGCCTCTCACCAGGGGCAACTCCAGAGTGGAAGAGTGTCCAACCCCTCTCAAGGAAACTGGTTCCAGAGCCAGAGCCATGCGTTGAGGTGAGTCCGACTATTTCTAGTCGGAACCTCTCAACCTCACACACTAGCTCAGGCTCCTTCCCCACCAGAGAGGTGACATTCCATGTCCCAATGGCCAGCTTCTGTAGCCGAGGATCAGACCGCCAGGGTCCCCGCCCTCGGCCACCACCCATCTCACATTGCACCCGACCCCTTTGGCCCCTCCCACAGGTGGTGAGCCCATGGGAAGGGGGACCCACGTCTCCTCTTCGGGCTGTGCCCGGCCGGGCTCCATGGGTAAAAGCCCGGCCACCAGGCGCTCGCCAGCGTGCCCCACCTCCGGGCCTGGCTCCAGAGTGGGGCCCCGGTGACCCGCGTCCGGGCGAGGGAAAACTTAGTCCATTAATTGTACTCATCATAGGGGTTTTTGGGCTGCACTTTGTCTGATCCCTCACCTAGGACCTGTCTGCCTTGGGTGACCCTTCTAGGGGCATGAAGCCCCTGACAGCATAGCTCCTAGGATCATTGGGACACTCAAACCCCTCCACCACGGTAAGGTGGCAGCCCACACATATAAAACCATATAAAATTATGGCGACGTTCCCCCTACGGATAGCCGCGATAAATGTTCGCCGAAACCCCCCCGCAGAACAGCTGTTCCCACCGGTGGGCGGACACAACGGTACTCACGTGTAGTGCCGGTAGCGCGCGGCCACTTCCCGTTTCGGCTCGTTGTCATGGTTTGCTACTAGGAGCTAACGCTAGCAACAACGGAGGTGGATGTGAACCGGAAGTGGCGGGTAGGTGTTGCATTTTGCCGGAAGTACGTCACGCCCCCCCGTGGCATATAGGCCATTCAGCAGAGACTGGAGAGCTGAACAGGTGCATGGAATGAAGGCTGATTGCTGTGGAGGAGACAAGGGAGGTGTAGCTTTTTTTGTTGTTGTTGTTTTTTGCATTTTCTTTTAATTACCATTTTATTTTCACTTGTTAAAAAAATCTCAATTTGTACACATCCTTTATGATTGTCTATTACTGTTTTTGTTGTCCACTGTTGTCATCACTCTTTGTTAAAATCAGGTCTCTCTTGTAAATGAGTTCCCGAGGCTCAATGGGATAAACCTGTCTAAATAAAGGTTGAATAATTTTTTTTTTTTAATCCAAGTGGAAATAAAAGTAAGCAGTTCTACAAAGGACAAACAGCTAAATTAAATTAAAGCTCCCCTGACATCATCTTTTAACTTTCCATAAAATGGCACAACATATATATATATTAAGATTGACCTCTGATCGTTTTTGCTAAAACAATGTGAAATGAATGAAAATTCCTCTCAAAAACAGTTTAAAATTAGCGCCTTTTTTTTCACACGATAAATACGGGGTTTCCCGTCGCGCGATTATGACGTCACTCCCAGACTCGTGTCAACTGCGCACCTTGTTTACAATGGACAAGATACAAACGCGATCCGTCCAATTTAGCCATTTAAAACTTTATATTTGAGCGGTTTGTCTTCAGAGAAGCCAAAGTTATTTCCAGTAAACAGCAGGTTATAATTTTTTTTCAGCTCCTGCTGGTTTTTGGAGACTTTTCACTTCAGGAAGTGGCACAGCAGCTGATAGTTGAGAGTCAGAAGGAATTCTACATGTAAATAGTTTTCACAGCACTGAAATGGTAATATATTAGTTAATGTTTCTAATAATTATTCAACATTAATTTATAGTTTAAAAAATTAGTCCCTTTTAAAATATCTGTTAAATATATTATTCTTTTATTTTATTTTGTTTGTGTTTTCAGGTTTCCAGGTCTCCAGTCCATCACCTGAGGCTCTTCCTGTTGAACCACTAGTAACCCAGACTTTCACATCACAGCAGGTAAGATTGCATCAACAAAAAGAATAGTACTCAACAATATTCTTTGATGTAAATCTGTTGATTTTCTGTGGTTCTGATGAGGGAAGTGACAAAGTGGATGCAGCATTCAGCCCATAATGGACCCAGATGTCCCCTGCGTCCAGACCTACAACACCTGGACATCCAGGAGCGTGCACGAGGAGGTGGTGGAGTCTGAAGACATTAGTTTGACCCATTGTCTTAATATACAGTATACTGCATATAATATATACTGTGTGTGTCTGTGTGTTTTATCATCAATTCACAGAAATGTCTTCACCTGAAGAGTGGACCCAGGTGGAGGAGAACAAACCTTGATATTGTTAAACAACAGATGGAGACATCTTCAGGATCTGTAGAACATCAGGACTGATGCTGCAGAAAGCTACGTTTGTGCATCAAGACATCAAAATATGCAGAAATACTACAACTGGCCAGAGCATGGAGATGAAAATGAATCAATGAATTTAATATTTTTTCTGACTGTTCAAATGAACATATTGTTTGAAAAAAAAGGATAACAATGAACCAAGTGTTTCTGTAGTTATGTGTAAATAAAGTTACAGTAGTACACTATATTATCTGTTAGTGTTGAGTTATTCTTTGTGAGAATATTTGTGTATCTGTTTTAATTTCATTCGTTCATCTACAAC
>JBBPBX010043477.1:0-27898 GCA_038048925.1 Garcialebias charrua | reverse complement strand
TATATATATATATATATATATACATATATCCTAGCATCATAAAGAGGTAATGTAAGATATGTGTAGCATTTCATTAAACTTTGTTTAATCTTACACTTGTCACATCTGTGTAATGTAAAAATTAAGTTTCCTTCTGTCAGTAACTACACAAACAGAATCCTACTTTGAACACAATCTATCAGATTAAAGTTTAAACTCCTTAAATGTATTTTCTGACTTTTTTCCACTTTCATATAAACAATATAATATATATCTTAGTAACTTTTGTTATTGACCTCTTTTGCATATATTGCTCATATTTTCTTGTAAAAAAAAAACATCTGAGTACAAGACACAATCAGAGCTGAGCTGCAGCCCCTAACGCCAGATTTAAACTCAGAGCGCCGACTCTGACAAATATAATAAGCACTGTTGGAATTTGTTCGGCATGTTTTGATTATAACAGCATGTTCTGCTCCATCTTTAAATAGAACCATCTATATTGGTAGCGGGAAGCGTAAACTGGACAATGTGTACAGTGC
Organism: Garcialebias charrua; assembly: GCA_038048925.1. NCBI lineage: Eukaryota > Metazoa > Chordata > Actinopteri > Cyprinodontiformes > Rivulidae > Garcialebias > Garcialebias charrua. Next base: position 27,377 of record JBBPBX010043477.1, on the reverse strand, counting down.
TTAGTTAAAATAATCACTTATATGCAGGATTTATATCTGCCAGAGTTGAATAATGGATGTTGTGTTTTCTGAACACCCCAAACAAAACAAAATGCAACATAATGAGATGTGGAACAGTCAAGAAACACATTCTGTTATGCATAATTGTCCTACTCCTTTTTTCCTTTCCTATACTGTTTTTATTCTGTCACTCTTAGTGAAATCAAGCTTGCTGTTTCAAATGTTAACTTTGCAGGCAAGAACGAAGGAGAAAACCGCACACATGGGAATGTAACCTCTCTAACCTGACTGACTGCTGGTTCTTTCTCATGACAGGCAGCCAAACTTCCCATGTCCATCATCATAGTTGGAGTTGGCCAAGCTGAGTTTGATGGTGAGGATCCTTAACAAAGGTTTCATTGTTGGGAAAATCAAACACGTCTGTTGTCTCACTGTTTTGGATATGTTATTATTAAACCAATTTATAAAGGGACATCAGTTCACAGTATGAACATGTGTTTGGCCTCATTAGCGTCTTAAGTACACAGTTAGATGCCAAAGCCCCATTAAGATGGTTTGTCACTGAGACGTTTTCTCTCTTCAGCCATGGTTGAACTGGACGGTGATGACGTCAGAATCTCCTCTAGGGGAAAACTGGCAGAAAGAGACATTGTACAGGTAAAACATTTCTCACATTCAATATTTAATGAAGGCTCAACCAAAAGAAATGATCGTTTTCCCATCGGTGAGCATAGTTTTACGTGTTCTGTCAAATTCCTGAGCCTGATGTCATGACACTTTATTTTCCCTGACAGTCTGCACTAAACAGCTCGAGGTGAAGGAAATTGGATTTCTTCTTTTTAAGCTCCTATTTATATAATCGGAACGACTCAGAATTACATTTAAAAACATCGCACTTCAGACACAAATATTTAGAAACTGGGGCCAAGATTTACTTTATTAAGATATACAGTAAATTCATTTTTAAGATAAAGTTTTTTTTTTTTTTAACAAATACAACTTTCTCCAAACTTATATTTTCTAAAACACAGATGCAACCTTAAACACAGACTGAATATTGTCTTTGGTTGAAACCTACTATTCTGAAGCTTAGTTTAAGTTTTAAAATAATAGATAAGCTTAAAGAGTTACAGCTAGTAATGAATGTACATTTAATTGACTTTTTGTGTTTAGTTTTAATGAAAAACTTACAGTTTGTATTAAAGTGGTCTACAACACATAATCATGTGTTAAGACAACTTTCATCAACCAGCTGTCACGGTCAGCGGCCCCGCTGACCCCCCTCCCTTTAGCCTGACACTTCTGTCCTCACATTTACTCCTTTCTTCTTATTTTTTGCCCCTTCTGTCCACAATCTTATTTAGTTCATCCCAGTAATGCCTGTCACCCTTCCTCTGCCCCTGACTCCCTTCTGTCATATTTTTTGCCCCTTCTGTCCACAGTCCTATTTAGTTCATCCCAGTAATGCCTGTCACCCTTCCTCTGCTCCTGTCTCTCTGCACCATGCCTTCCCTGCTTAATCAGTTCATCTGTACATGCCTCCCTGCTTAATCTTCATGTTCTTTGTTCCTCTGCCCTTCTGATTTTTGTTCTGTTCTTTGTGTACTTTGTTTCTGTCATTTCTTTTCACTTCCTCCTCAGTCTGCTTCAGTCCTGAGTCTACTCTTCTGCTCCTCATGTCATTGTTTGTTTTTCCTACTGTTTTGCTTTTCAACCATCTGTCATTTCTCACGGCCTCTCTTGTCAGTCAACTGTTCACCACACCCAGTGCTTTAAGTGGAAAAAAATAAGTGCCGGTACCCTCCCTTATCTCTTCAGACAGGCTTTTGGTTAATTTTGTACATTGATTTTAGAGTTTGTTATGTTTTACCTTTTTGTATAGTACTTCTGTGATTTTAAGATTTTATTTTTCCTTTTGTAAAGCACTACAGTATGTGACTCTCATGTCTGTGAAATGTGCTATATAAATAAAACATACTTACTAAAAGTAAAAACTCATTTCTTAAATATGCTGGTGAAGATGTTTTGCCAGAAATTTTGAATAAAGTAGAAGCCATTTCCTGCATTCTGGTGTATTTTAACAAGTTGTTAAACATCTATGTTTACCTACATGTAAACACTTGATTCAATAACTATTTTAGAGACATCTAACAAAATAAAGTCAGGTCCTGTGGACAGATTAAAAAATTGTTTAAATTATTATTGATCATGAATCAGGATATTTTAGAGACACCTCATTCAACTAGATCATATAGACATCATCCTGTTTTTAAACTCACTCCTGTGGCTATAATTAAATTAATGTGACACTTTATCACAGTGGCTTGTTAATTTTTATTTAGTTTTATTTGTAACACAACATGCCATTTTACTAAACAATGGTGACACTCAACTGCATGTATAAAAATATTAACTTTACCCAATGAACAGGTGACATTTTAATAACCACCAACAGTGAATTTAGGAGGGGTTTTTACTGTTTCTGATTTAGTGATAGATGTGGTTTAATGTAGAGACTTGCCTGCAGCTGTTCCTTCATACACACCGTGGTGAAGTTAGTTTATGACTCTGTCATGTTTTCATCAGCTGGGTTCTCTCGTATCGTCAAGAAACACTGCCTGTTCTACTTCCGCCTCCCTCGCGCTCTGTCGCGTTGCAGAGTTTGTTTGTTTTTTAACAGATTTCGCTGTTGTCTCCTCCCCCCGTCTGTCCTGAGGTTGTGATTGGCCAAATGACGCGCTCCACCAAAGATGTTTTATTGTCGAGAAGATGCATTGCTCTGTCTTGAAATCCAGTCAGGGGGAAATTATGCCGTCTGCCATGGGTCTTTCAAGTGAAGAAGACGAAAATAAGTTCCGGAACGCACCTTACTCTTAAAAAAAGTCCCGGTACTCTCAGGGTTAAATTTTAGAAGTGGTGGAACTGGGTTCCGGTGAGTTCCGGCCCACTTAAAGCACTGACCACACCCCTTCTGCCTCTGCCTAGCAATGAAGTCTTTCATTCCTCCCACCTGTTCAGTCAGCTCAGCATTTAAGCTCCTGCCATCTACCTGCAGTTTGTCCAGTCATTGTATTTTTTGGTTGCAGCTCTGTTATCACAGACAACACGGTCCTTCTCTGTTCCTACCTGAATCCTTACCCATCCTGTTTGCCTGCCTAAATCTTAGTTTGTAAGTTTTTGCCGCCACGCCGGCTTTTTGTTTTGTGATGTTTAAAAATAAATAAGTTTTATTTTAAAACAAATCTCCTGCTTCATCATCCTGCTTGCTTTTGGGTTCAAACCTAAACGGATCGTGACACCAGCAAGCTTCTGGAAAAAGTAAATGTGTTGTTTTAACTAAAGTTCAAGCACTATTTCATTTCCTTTAAGATCACTGGGTTTAACCGAATACTTATAATGAATATTGATGATTTGTGCATTGATGATTTTTAACACACTTAGAAACTAGATCTTCATCACTTAATTCATTGTTTACTTTTACTGAGACAACAGCCTGAGAAAGTTTGTGTTGTCAAACTCGGTTTCTGTTCAAACTTGTGCAAAAAGTTAAATATGATGTCTTATATAACGTTATTTATTCAATCAAATAAACCTTTTCCTAAGAAAAGGTGATTGTGAGTTTATCTTGATGTAATTTAAGTTTTTAGACCAAGTTAAGTATCTTTAAGTGCATGTAAATATATGGTAACAGTGCTAACATGACGAATTACCAAGAATGTACACAGAACTTCTCATTTTATTCATACCAGCCTACAGGTAGAACTTTTGATGGTAAGATCTGGTCAAATTATGCTGGCTCATCTAGGTTCAGTAAAATTATAAATCCTCATTTAATTTCAGCAAAAAGGTTAAAGCAAACGATGTGCATACTGGCCTGAGAGGAAACATAAGATGCTGGGAAAGGTTTAACATCATGCATTACCAATAACCAGTCACAGTATGACCTGCAGAACAGAACTGTGTGTGATTTGAAGGCATTGACCTCTTTCCTTCCCGTGTCACAACAGTTTGTACCGTTCAGAGACTACATGGACCGCACCGGTAACCACGTGCTCAGCATGGCGCGGCTAGCCAAAGACGTCCTGGCGGAAATCCCTGAGCAGCTGATCTCCTACATGAAGAGCAGAGCCATCAAACCCAACCATGTCCCTCCAGCTTACTCAACGTGTGCACCCCCTGAGACAGAATCCGTCTGAGTGTCCCCCCACCACCACAAGTACAGGTCATTAACGAATGGGGAAGAGTCCAGATCAATGTGAACAGGAAGTGGAAGCACTTCTGTGGTTCTTTTCGTGAATATTCCCACGACAGAACAACTGGATGATGATGGTGAGACTCTCCTGATGTGGAGCACCAAGGCTGCTGCTGAAGAACCTGCTGATGATCACAACGAGTTTTCATCTCTATGACCTGAAGGATGAGTGCTGAGACTAGACCGGTGTTAAAGGAAGTTTTAGTGCTGTCAAACTGATGATGTAATGGATAGCAAGTTCAACCCCTAGAGGGGACTGCTTGAAAGCATCAAATATATTAGGATGCGTTTGTCATGTTTGTGATATCTTTTGGAGTTAAATCTAATCATATGATACCATTTTTTTATGTATTTATTGCAGAATAAATGTATTCCTTTCAGGGGACTTTAATTGATGGGGGAGGAAGTTGTACATAAACCTACCTTGTAGTTTTCCCATGAGATATTTTGTGACGAACGTAAGAGGCCCCACCCCGTTTCTACTTTGACAAAAACTGTAAGATAAAAGCACGTGATAAAAACCTATCCAGCAGTTTAGGAATCACTTTCACCCCTGAAGACTTTTTGACTGCTGGTTGTAATATAAAAACAGCCATCACAGAGAATTTTTCAGCACCATGTCTTATATGTATTTCTAATATTTATATAAACAGAATGCACTAATAATTACCATCCAAATAAAAGCACAATGGGGTGTATTGTGATTAAAATGAAAATCGCCGTTTTGACAAATCCAACCACAATGACAAGAATAGAAAGAATCCCACAATAGGTTTGGAATAATCCATTTTAACACAGAAAAGCAGCTCATTTGATATACTTTATGCTAATTAAGTGTGCAAAGATACTGGATGGAGATTAAGAAAATATAATTGTATTCTACCATGAAAACCGTTTGTTTGCATTGAAATAGAGGCATCATTTAAAGCACAAGCTCACTTTCTCTGTTAGTATGCAAGGATGCACGCTGGATTGGAAAAAGGGTCATTTGTCATCTTGCCGTTTGTGTTTCTTTCTGTAACATTTTAATGTGGTTGCGCTTCATTACCAGGAATTTAGTTTGGTAGCTTTAAGGAACCGTTTCAAAACTTTAATCTTGTGGGAGCGACTTTCAAATTTTAAGTTATGTAACAACAACAACTAGGAGCTCAAACTAAACAGTTATGAGACCACTACACAACTTTTTAATTCACTGGCTTGTGTCTACTTAGCTTTTATGCTTTTTTTTTATTTATTTTTATTAATGTTACAGCGGTTGCTTATGTTGCCTGGCTTGTGCAAATGAAGAAAGTAAAAATACCTCAGTGGAAAATCTGTTCTCTCACTTTGGATTCTGCTTCTTCAACCATGTGCACAAATGTCAAATGTAAAAAAAAAAGGTTAAAAAGCAAGAAATATAGCATTTTTATTTTATTTTTAATGCACATTTAAAAACATTGATTGGCCACAGAGTTGAACAGAGCAAATAACAAATCTAAAACTAAGAATAAATGCAGATAATCTGCTCAGTTAGGATTAAACCAGTGATTTAAAATGATCAGAGTGAGGGACAGCTCGGATTTTCAAATGTATCTGAATGCTGGTGAAGATTCTCAGTCGTCCAGGACATGATAAAATCAAAAAAGGCGTTCAATACAGAACAACTGGACTTTATTTGTTGCAGAAAATGTTTCGACTTCTGTCCAGAAGTCTTTTTCAATTCTGAATGAATTCTGAACTTCATTCAGAATTGAAAAAGACTTCTGGACAGAAGTCAAAACGTTTTCTGCAACAAATAAAGTCCAGTTGTTCTGTATTGAACGCCTTTTTTGATAATGTAGCTGAAGTTAAACAGGATCCAGCATCAACAACTCAGAACCTAAACATAGTCTGAGCACAGAACTCACCGACACCCATCCAAGTAACAATTATCAAAGACAACACACTTTACTCTTATCTACATAAATAAACTGCTGTCATTGTACAGCAGGTGTTGTGTTGTAAAGGGTTGTGGGTGCAGCCGTAGGCAGATCTTAATTATAAAACAGAAATCGACTAAAGGCCAAGTATTCTTTGAACAAATGCATATTGCCTCCTGCCTGTTGTGCCAGAGATTTAGACTATCATCTCAAGTTGAAGACAAACGACGTGCATGATATACCACACATAAAACCTGTTAATGCTCAGAGTATGTGTTGGGAATCTCTCTGGGCTACTACCACGCTAAACTTTAGCTCAGTCTTGGTAAAACTGACTCACGTCGATCGCTCACGATTATATAATGTTCCTGTTTGACCATTTTGAACTGGACTTAAAAGTTAATCAGTTTCAGATGTACATTCGATGAGTGCTTTCCATTAAAACTCATCCACTGGTTTGTGAGATATTTTGCTAACACATAACAGATAAACACAATCAGAAACAGGCAAAGTTTCCCAAGGAGTGCTTGAAGATTGTCACTAAAGTGCGACAGGCTGTTCGTACTGACATCACCCGCTGAGGTGTCACTAAATCTCATCGGATGCTCGTGGCTCCAGCTGAGCTCACCTGACAGTGCTGATCTGTTCAGCTTCATTAAACCTAAAAAAATCTAGCTCTTATTTTCCAACAGATTAGCTAATCTGAGATTTATCCATCTGAGAGAACAGTGTTTTCCAGCCTGTTTTTCTTTTGCTCTTGGCACCAGCCAAGCTTTATTGTTCAAAACTCATTGTTTTACGTCATCGGCCCATTTTTATCCATGGTGCGTTAAAAGTTTTCAAGATCTGTTTGATCAGTTTTGTTGTACAACTTTACTTGACCTTGTTCTTGACACAAGCGTTCAAGGCTTCTTCTTTTACAAACTATATATAATGTTTTGTATACTCCAAGTTATATTTATATTTACTCTTTTCTTTCCAGTTCGCTCTCTCCCAGTCACTCGATATCGTGATCCAAATGTGCCTAATGTATGGAAGCATCCAAATTCAGTCACCCAGGTGTTCTCCGCCTGCAGCTGCAGGTGTCTCATGTATGGGCACAAATTACAGTCGTAGATATTTTGTGCTTGTGAATCAGAGCGCGTAGCTGTGGATTAATTTTTGTAACCTTGTAAAATAAAATGGCAGAGAACTTTCTGCTTTGTGCATGTGTAGATAAGAATGTGTGCATGTAAAAAAGATTTGTACTGTATTTGTACAAAGATTTTTTTTGTTGTTAAGGTCTGTTTATAGATGCAAAACAAAAATCTACTGTATGTGTAAATCTGCACTCAAGTTCCCTAACCTGTGTGTGAGTTTCAAATTGAATGTACAAATTATATTGTACGGTGAATGCCATGTCAATCACAAATTTAACAATCCAATCAGAGAACAGATGGGTTGGGCTGTCGGGTGACACTTTACTGAGCTGCAGGTCCTGGAAGGTCCTGCAGGTCCTGGAAGGGTATAGTTCATCTTTGAAGCTGGACGATGGCGGCATGGCGCCAGTGCTATGGATTGTCCATCCATTATCTATACCCACTTCTTCCTTTTTGGGTCACTGGTGCCTATATCCAGCACTGTGTGGGAGGCAGGTGCACCCTAGACAGGTCTCCAGTCCATCACAGGGACACATAGAGACAAACAACTACTGTATTCATTTTCTACATGCTCAAAGCAGAAATTCTCAAACATTTTATTTTGCAAGGTTACAAAACTTAATTAACAACTATGCAGTCGGATTTACGATCACAAAATATTCATAGCTGGAATTTGTGCTCATATTCATGTTCCACCCAGAAAATCTTTCAGATGGTCAAACTTCCAGATTGGGACTGTCACACTTACAGACGTGCACTTTTTATACTTACACTTCACTCATGACATCTGCATTGATTCAAGTTGTCCATGAGCCTTGTTGTACAATATTTAAAGTCAAGACTTGTTTACAATGAAACTGTGGCTGTGTCACATCAAGTAAACATTTACTGGTTTTTATTGGGATATTTGAATGACAGTGGAGAACCAGCAGTTTCACACACTTTGTTGTGCTGTCGCAGAATGTGATTTTGTTTTTTACGTTTTAGTTTTCGAGCAAAGCAACATTTACATAACACTGTTGTTCTTGGACTCCTGCTGCTCTAAGTGCTCTCAGAGAGCAGAAAGAGTCTGACGTTTCAACTCAGTCCAGAGGCACTGAACTGATTACAGTATATCGCAATCCAGAAACATGTTTAACTTTTGCCTCTACAGTATTTATTTATTTTTTACTTTCAGAAGTGATAAGTTTCTTCAGGAGACGAAGCAGTCTGATTCACAAAGTCACTTGTTTGTCTAAATTGAGAGGCTTTGTTGCTAAGGATACTTCTGCAGGGAGCCATTCATTTAAAACGTAAATAATATATTCATTATAAAATAAGATATTTATGAGGAATTAAATTTGAATGTCTCAAAAGAAAACTGTAAGTGTTAACTTAAATATCAGACTTTTGAATTTAGCAGCACGAAGGAGTTGAAAGTTTCAAATTGAGCCAGTCTTTTTATTATTTGTATACTGTAATGTGGTAAGTAAAAACACATTTAGCAGCGACGCTGATTAAATCAGCATCAATATGCAAATAAAAGTCTGAAAGAAACATATTAAAACATGTGAAGTGGAAGTGTTGCACTTTCCAATAATTAATGTATTATGATACCAAACGGCTTGAAGCAGGATAAATGGATTTTATGAACAGTTCATCTGGTTAAAACAAAAATCTTTTTGTCTGTTCACACGTTCATCACTCTTATGCAACTCAGCCACACAATCATTTATTTTCCTTTGGTATGAATAGTTTGTCCCCTTTTTAAAGGCTGAACTCTAAATATGTACATAAACCCTGTATGAAGAATATCCAGTGCCAACGTGTGTTCAGTTGTTGACCTTTAGCCTTTAGAAGATGTGCATGTTTGTGCCAAAGTGGCAGGAATTACATTTAGGTGGTTTACCTTCATATCGCCTGATTATTGCATCTCCCACACGTGTGCTTTATTTATGACACAAGACGTTATTTGGAGACAGCGGTCTCTTCTAGCATGTTGCATCTCGGCTTCCTTTGCGTTCTGTTTCCTATAGACTCGAGCATACACAAACTGTATGGGTTCTTGTTGCCACTGCTCCTGTTTGACCCAGGTTGTTTACATACAGTACCTCTCTCGGTCTCTCTGACTTGCATGCTGAATAATTTCCAAACCAAGTGTTGGACACAGAAATTGTCGTCATGCTGTGGTTTGTGAAATGCTTTGTAATGGATTGCCTTAACTGAAGATTAATAAATACTGACAACTTTTGGCAGAATGCAGAGTGAGTTTTTTTTATCACTGTCAATACAAGCAGCAACTTTACAAAGTTTAATAAACTTGTTTAGTTATTATTACGTATGTCTATTCTTTATCTCTACCATTTATTTATTTATTTATAAAATTTGTTCTTTTTTTTATTTTTTACAAAAAACACAATACAAAACAATCCCGTGAATGATTGATAACATACAAAATATATAAAAAATTAAATGTAGCAGAAAGAAGAAAAAATCTTATTATCTGCCCCTTTTTTCAAACAATCAGTTCAAACAATAATAATCTTCCAGTACAAAATGAATAACTCTTTCTAATTTTCTAACTAATACAGTACACAATGAGCTACTTCATATATTTTTTTAACAATTTAGTTTTGATCATTTTCTTAAATGTACACATTGCCTTGGCATTTTTAACGTCATTCTCCAAACCATTCCATAATCCAATTCCCTGGATTGAGGTAGAACGTCCCTTCAAACTAGTTCTGAATTTTGGTTTTACAAATATGTCTGTCCCCTTAAGATTATAACAACTTTGTCTTTTAACAAAATGTATTTGGATATTTAAAGGTAATGCATAATTATGAGCCCTATACATAACTGATAAAATCATCTTGATATGGTGATATTAGACAGTTTAGCTGTTGCCTCTGTTTGGTTCTGACTAGACAATTTAATTGGATCAAGCCATGGATGATGCATTAATAACTGAGTCAAATGGGCTATAATGAAATCACTTGTAACATTTGCATGTTCTTCCGTTTATATAAGCAGTGAAAATGGGACATTTAATGTGTTTTGTTTAGCACTCAGAAAAACACACTGAACTGCTACTCCTTTATAAATCTGTCAGGATCTTAAGTGTTTGTCTTTCTAGGTACTGAGCAGCTGGAAGGAGGTTTATCACCAGTTACACATGGTAATGAGAAGAGGAAAGGTTTGTTGTTTTATTTTTAAATTTTTAAAACCTGATCACCATAAACATCACAAAACAGAGCAGACAAAGACTTGAGGACCCAAGCAACAAAACAAACTATTTTACGCCAAGGTCATACAAAACACAAGAAAATGATTTATGATATTGGCAAAATGACAACAACAGATGAACTGAAGGGGTTATAAAAACATGGAGAGGCAATGAGATATACAGAACAACATATGCCAAACTCAAGGCAGGTGTAACAAAATGACAGGAGGGGATGACTGACTGATACTCCAAAATAAAACATCAAAAATAAAAGGACAAAGGATTCAAATCCACCTTGCACAATAAATAACAATCATAGACATGGTGTGAGATTACGCTAAATAATAAAGTTTCCAAAGGGGGAAAAATAAACTAAAAAGTCAAATAAAACAAAAGAGAGTAAATGTAAACAAGAATGTAATTTAATCTGTGATGATGGGCAAATGTCTAAAAGTTGGATTTGCATGAAGATGATTCGTTTTGGAAGAGCATATCTTATTTCCAAACTATTAACTATGATTTATTTAATTTTAATTTATTATAGGTTTAAATTGCATTTATTAGATTAAATTCAGGAATATAAATGCTAACCATAATATGAAGAATCTTCAGACCTAACATCTGTACTTTCAAATGAAGACCATCATGGTTCTGATTTCTACAAATGTTTAAGGGAAAATCAAAACATTTGATGTGAATTAAAAATAGCTTTTAAATTGACTCCATTTCAAACCATTTCTTATATGCATTTCATTGCAGTGACATCAGTCAACAATGTGATGCTTATGCTTTTACTTAAATTCATCAGATCAAACTCTTTTCATTCTTACTTCCTGCTGGGCTCCATGTTTTAATTTTGTGTACAAGCAGCACATCTTCAGTTTCTTCCTCTGGAGGAGTGGAAGGGATCTGTTGTTATACGTCTTTTTGTTTTGGACCTGTTATTACTCTACCCTCCATCCAATACGACTATATTTTCTCTTTGCTCATGCAGTTTCTGCTCAGGTGGTATAACGGTGACTATATAATATTTAATAACAACACTTTTCTGGCCATCATTCAAGTTCTGTATTTTAGTAAAGAAAAACAAAAACATTTTGAACTGCTCTCCCCTGATTTTTTTATGTTTTTTCTTTGTCCACTTTCAATGGGAATTTGAGCTGTCTGCGGATTATTCTGTCTTTTGGAGATGTGCTGCAAACAGCTGCATGTAGAAAGAAAAAAAAAACTAAGCAACCAGAGCGAAGTTGAACCACTATCAAGATTAAACTAAATATTCACTAACCAAATGGTAACAGATAATAAAATATGTAAGTTACTGGACAAAGACCAGAATGATCAGTTTTTCTTGATTTTCTCTGATTTTACAGTTTGAGTAAAAATATCATTTTTTTATACTTTGTTTTTTCCCCACACTTCAATCGAATGGAATTAGAATACTGTTTCAGAAAAAGTGCAGTGTTTTCAGACCACCAATACAGCAAAAACAAAACAAGGTAAATTCATTCTGACATCACAATATTAATGTTTTAACGTAGGAAGAGATCAGAAATCAATTTTTTGTGCAATAATCTACTTTGTATATTTTTAACAGCATGCTAGACATCCTTGCACATCTAATCAACTAATATCTCTTGAACACAAAAATAAACTGTAGTGAAATGTTCATTATTTTTTCACTTTAAAGTTATTTGAAAGTAACAAGGACCTCACAAAAAACACCTAACTCTGTTCAAACTATAAGCCTCTATACACCATATTACAAAGTTTCACATTTGTGTCTTTGCCTCAGTCTGCGGAGTTCAATTACAGAGAGTCTTGATCTTGACTCATGGCAGGAAATATACAGATCAAGACTGTAGTCTTGTCTGCAGTAATTAAGGTGTTGCTCCTGTCTATTGTAGTGAAGAAGAAGCTAAGCCAAAACTCTTAATTTACTCACTTTTGGTCATGAGGTTTGGACTCTCAAAACAAGACATTGAATACAAGAAGTGAGCTAAGCCTTGATGTTGGGTGTCTGGGCTCAGCCTTAAATAAGGTGAGGATCTACGTCAACCGAGGGAGCCACTGCTCCTGCACATTGAAAAGACTCAGCTACAGTGGTTCAAGCATCTGAGGAGGATTTCCTAGCACATTCCACTGAGAGGAGACCCTGAGGTTGTGCTGTAGTCAAGACCACCTAACCCGAGACCACGTCAAGACCAAGACCAGAGTGTACCGAGACCGAGAAAAGACCAAGACTTTTGGGGTCCGAGACAAAGTCGAGACCAAGACCTCAAGACTTGGAGTTCAATCTTTTCACAGATTATCCGTACTGGCTTACTTTTACTCCTGATTGCGACATTACGTTCTGTTGTCTGTGTCGTTTTGTTGGTACAGAACCACATCCAAATGAAAGTGGGTGGGCGTGACAGCGGTAACAAAAACACATATTTAGCAATGAGTCACGTTATCGCTTGAGGCAGACCTAGAGCTTGCTGCCAGGTGAGAGGATCTGTGTTTGATTTGTTTTCTTGGGTCATCTGTCCTGCCTTTCAGTGTTTCTTCCCTCATGATGCCAGCTCCTGTCTCACCTGTCCTCAATCCCAATCACCCCAGTTGTTCATTGTGTCTCGTTTGTGTCCTCTATAACTTCTGTGTCAGTTTGTTTCTTCCCTGCTGGTGGATCGTCCTCCCAAAGTATTCATAATTTGTTTTCCTCCATGTCTCCTTGTTTGCTCCACATAAGTCTTGCTGCCACGCTAGCCTTTTTGTTTCTTTAAATAATCAGATTTACTTATTTATTAAGTCCTCCTTGTCTGTCTGCACCAGGGGTTCAACACTACACAGATCATGATAGGTAGGAATGTGTGTCCTCTCTGACTCGAGAACACAGTAGTGAAAGTGTTGTGGTGTAATTGGGAACCAACATATTTGTTTAGCTCTTTCAGTATTGAGTGAACCACAGCTGTTCTGACTTTGCAGCTTACCTCCAGATGGAAATTTATTGACAGGACTTCAGAGCTCTGTCTACCTGTAGAAGTGAGTCTAAAAAAGTTAAGTCTGGTCCTCTGGACATTCAAAAAACTACCAGGATTATTGAGCATGCATAAGGATGTAGAGGTGAATATTGTTCCAGTGAGTATGACCACTTTCTCCGAAGATCTTGTCAAATTAAATAAAACTGCCAGGTTAAGAAATTACAACAGATAAACTGGTTTCATTAGCTTTTTATCAAAGACGTTGGTATTTTTCCCCAATACTGTATAGCTGATTTGCATCTGGACATCTGCTCTGTTGAGAAAATTGTCCTCTCGCTGAATGCATCTCCCTCAGACACGTTTTTCTTTCCCCCTAATTAGATGCACTGCTGAGGACTCAAGATGTTCACCTGGGGAGAGGAGGACAGCAGCTGGAGACATAAATTACTGTCCTAAGATAATACCAACACCTCCCATTGCCCACCCACATGCTGGTTGAACAATAACCACCAACTGGTAGTCAGGAAGAAAATCAACAGCTAATGACATAGAATTACTTCCTTCTTGTTCTTTGTGTGCAATTTCACATGTATAATGTGCAAAAACCCTTTGCAACAGAGTTTTGCTCAGAACTTATTATTCTGGAGACTATCATGTTTTATGAGTCAAAAGCTTGCTTTGTTTGCTATTGAACAAAAACGGAAAAATCCACAGCAAATTATTTTCTTTGCAAAGACCTTTAAATCTCTAAATTCAATCTGTTTTTTTATTCCATTCAAAACCAAACAAGTGAAAAAGACTAGTTTTGGTTTCACAACGAGTTAATGTTGGACTGTATCTTTTAAGACCAGACTTCCTGAAGACCTGTTTTCACCAGCAGTTTTTATTTTTTATACGGAAACAAACATTACTTTGTGATAGCAATATCCTCAAAGAGACATCAGTACTGACCAAGAAATTCATCAGGTGTTTTTCAGCTGGTGAACTATTTTTTTTTGTACTGAACCTTAGGTTTGGAGTGTTTCAAAGCATGTTTATTAGGTTACCTGTCATTACATGTATTTTTCTTATTGCAGGAAATTATTGACTTCTTCTTTTTCTTCTTTGGCTTTTCACTCTTCAGGTGTCACCACAGCGAGTCATCCTCCTCCACCTCACTCTGTCCTCTGCATCCTCTGTCCTCACTCCAACTACCTCCATGTCCTCTCTAACTGCATCCATATATCTCCTCTTTGTCTTTTTCCTGGCAGCTGCATTTCTAACATCCTTCTACCAATATACCCACTGTCCCTCCTCTGGACATGTCCAAACCATCTCAGTCTGGCCTCCCTAACTTTATCTCCCAGTTGTTCAACATGTGCTGTACCTCTGATGATCTCATTCCTGATCTTATCCATCCTTGTCACTCCTAAGGAGAACCTCAGCATCTTCATTTCTGTCACTTCCAGTTCTTTCTCCTGTCTTTTTGTCAATGCCACTGTCTCCAGACCAGACTACAAAGCTGGTCTCACCACTGTCTTGTAAACTTTTCCTTTGACCTTTGCTGACATCCTTTGGTCACAAATTACTCCTGAAACTTTGCTCCATCCACTCCATCCTGTCTGGACTCTCTCTTCTTCACCTCTTTACCACAATCCCCATGTTCCTGGACAGTGGATCCCATGTACTTGAAGTCCTGCACCTTTGTGACCTCTGTAAGGTGCAGGACTACACATTCTTCTTGTAGGAGGACTTCTGAAGGTATTTACCAGGGATTCCAATAAACCAGTATTTACCAGGGATTCCAATAAACAGGGAGTTGCAGTAGTCGAGTCTGGAGGAGACAAAAGCATGGATGAGCTTCTCAGCAAAGGTGCAGGACTACACTACACTACACTACACTACACTACACTACACTACACTACACTACTACACTCCAAACCTCTCTCATTCAATAATAATAGTAATGAATTTGATTTATAACACACTTTTCATTAATGAAAATCTCAAAGTGCTACAAAGTGCAACAAAATTAAAGGTAAAAGAAAACAAGTGATAAAACAAGTAAAACCAATAACAGTATCAACTAAGATCAAAGATAAAATCCTGAGGAGGCAGAGTAGGCTTGCTTAAAAAGAAAGGTCTTCAACCTGCTCTTAAAGTTAACCATTGACTGTGGAGCTCTCAGACAGTCAGGAAGAGAGTTCCATAGGTGGGGGGCAGCCACACTGAAAGCCCGGTCTCCCATGGTCCTTAATTTGGTTCTCGGAATGTGAAGGAGATTACTGTCCTGTGACCACAGAGACCGGGTGGATGAATATGGAACAAGAATGTCCTTTAGATAATCTGGTGAAGTTCCGTGTAAGCATTGATGTGTAATGAAAGCAGTTTTGTACTGAATTCTGTAGGCGACAGGAAGCCAATGAAGGTTATGGAGAATGGGCATAATATGTTCAAATTTACGAACTCTCAACAAAATCCTTGCTGCACTGTTTTGAATATATTGAAGCTTCTGAAGGTATTTACCAGGGATTCCA
Organism: Garcialebias charrua; assembly: GCA_038048925.1. NCBI lineage: Eukaryota > Metazoa > Chordata > Actinopteri > Cyprinodontiformes > Rivulidae > Garcialebias > Garcialebias charrua. The sequence continues at coordinate 11,407 of JBBPBX010043477.1, read as the reverse complement.
ATAAACAGGGAGTTGCAGTAGTCAAGCCTGGAGGAGACAAAGGCATGGACGAGTTTCTCAGCATCAGAAAAAGTTAGAGATGGGCAAAGTCTGGAGATGTTTCGAAGATGGAAAAAGCAGGTTTTAAACAGAAGCTTAATGTGATTTTCAAATGTAAGATGAGAGTCCATTTTAACTCCAAGATTTGTAACAGAGGTGGAGAGGGGGATGTCTTGTCCAGAAAAGGAAATTGTTGTTATAGTTGATGTTTGTACCTGGTGAGGGGTGCCAATCAGTATGGCCTCAGTCTTGGAGCAGTTTAATTGAAGAAAGTTCTGATTCATCCATGCCCTTATTTCCTCCAGGCAGGTAGAGAGGGCAGTGAGTGAAGATGGAGATGACAATGGGGAAGATGAGGATGCTCCAGTCCTGATGTAAAGCTGTGTATCGTCGGCATAGCAGTGAAAAGAAATGTTGAACTGATTAATAATTTGACCTAAAGGCAGCATGTAAAGGGAAAACAGCAGGGGCCCCAGAACTGACCCCTGAGGGACACCACAGGAGACACAGACTGTCTGGGACGTGGCATTGCCAAGACTAACACACTCCAGCCTATTGGAGAGGAAAGATTTGAACCAGTCCAGGACAGTGTCACAGAGACCGACCTCCACATGAAGACGGTGGAGGAGGATACTATGGTCCACAGTGTCGAAAGCTGCAGTGAGGTCAAGGAGGACAAGGATGGAGGGAGAACCAGTGTCAGCAGCCATGAGGACATCATTGGTAACTCTCAGCAATGCAGTCTCAGTACTGTGAGCTGCTCTGAATCCAGACTGGAACTTCTCATACAGAGAGTGTTGCTGTAGGTGGTCCTGCAGCTGAGCAGCAACTGCTTTCTCCAGCACTTTAGACAGAAATGGGAGGTGGGAAATTGGGCGGTAATTAGAAAAAATGTCGGGATCCAAATTAGATTTTTTCAGAAGAGGCCTAATGATGGCAGTTTTTAGAGGCAGTGGAACATGACCAGATTGTAGAGACTTATTTATTATTTGTGTGATTAATGGGCTTATTGCAGAGTGATTGGATTTTATGAGAGACGAGGGGAAGGGATCCAGGGCGCAGGATGAAGGCTTCATTTTCTTGATGAAGGCCTCCACCTCACTTTGAACAACTTCATCAAAGCTGCTCAGGGACCCAGAATGCAGACGGGTAGATGGCACACTAAGAACAGGGAGGTTGTGAAGCTGAGATCTGATAAAGTCAACTTTGTTTTTAAAGAACGAAAGGAACAGGTTGCATTTTTGAACAGAGTCCTCGTGAGTTTGTTTAATGGGATTAAGCAGATGAGTTATTGTGGAGAAGAGCTGTTTAGAGTTTCCAGGGCAGGTGTTGATGATGTTGGAATAATATTTGGAGCGTGCTTCTTTAAGAGAATAGGCGTACGCTTTCTGATGTTCTTTATATGCCTGCTTATGTACAGAGAGACCAGATGATTTTACACGTCTCTCAATAGCACGGCCAGTTGCCTTCATCCTGCGCAGCTCACCAGTGTACCAGGGGGCTGAACGGGAGAACGACACCAGTCTTGACTTCAAGGGGGCGTGTAGGTCCAGGAGCTCCCGGAGAGATTGGTTGTAGTAATCTAGTAATCCACAGAGTCATTTGCAGATGAATGATTGACAGCGGTAAGGGCGTGAAGATATAGACAGAACATCTGGGGAAATGTTTTTAAAGTCACGGAACTGGATTGGTCGTTTTGGGTTTGAAGCAGGCGAAGATGAAGGCACTTCCAGGGAGATGACCCTGTGGTCTGAGACATTCACACATGTACTCTATCTTTCTACGGCTGACTTTCATTCCTCTTCTTTCAAGTACATACCTCCACCTCTCCAAGATCTCTTTCACCTGTTACCTGCTCTCACCACATATTACAATGTCATCTGCAAACATCATAGTCCATGGGATTCCTGACTGACCTCATCGGTCCATCACCAGAGCAAACAAGATGCGGCTCAGAGCCGATCCTTGATGCAATCCCACCTCCACCTTTAAGCTATCTGTCACTCCTACAGCACATCTCACCACTGTCCTGCTGTCATACATGTCCTGTACCAGTCTAACATACTTCTCTGCCACTCCAGATTTCCTCAAGTACCTCCTCCCTCGGCACCCTGTCATATGCTTTTTCTAAATCCACAAAGACACAATAGAGCTCTGTCTGACCCTCTCTGTACTTCTCCATCAGCATCCTCAAGGCAAAGATGGCATCTGTGGTGCTTTTTCTTGGCACGAAATCATACTGCTGCTCACAGTCACCTCTCGTCTAAGTCTAGCAGGAAATTAATGACTGCTTTTCCTAAATCTAGAGCTCAAATGTTTTAAATTGTGGTTCTATGGAAATGTCAAGAGCAATTAATGTCTTCCCTGCTGTAGATAGCTCCATGAACAACTTCCACTTGGAATAACAGTTTTATTCTGACTGGTCTGATGAGCTAGTTGCTGGTATGAGTATAGCCAAGACCAACATGGATTGCTGTTGTCTTAAAACAACTCCAGCATGAATAAATTTCATAATGCAAACACCATTAAAAAAAAATTGACATCACTTCACATCCAGATGATCTGACTAAATATTGTTGGATTTTATACCTGGATTATTGAGCATGAACTTTGGTGTCTTTACATCACTTTTATTTTTGCATTATAAATGTATGTATATACATTTTGTAGTTATTTGCATACACATATGGTGCCAGTGGCAGCTGTAGCACTTTTAATGCAGTCTGGATTGTTATCAGACCTTATAAAAAAATGTTTGTAATAACTGCTGTAAGATTTTTTGAGGTTATTTTCCGATGACAACAGTCCACTTTGGTCTTGGCTCCACTCTGATTATGTTTTAGCTTGTCAGTCAAGTCAGAGCGAAACTTTACTTCTTCAAAATCAGGATGATCAAAGAGCTATCTGGAACAGCTAAGATAATTATAATTCACATTTCCACAGAGCTGCAATTGAAAACATTGGAACCCTCATGTCACATTTTCATATAATTAAAATTAAAAATATGTGAAGTATGAAAAGGAAACAATGTTACTAAAGTTTAACTAAGACACATTTAAGACAAGCTCATGCATGAATGCTCAGCTCCACACTTTGTGTCTGTTTTCAGTCTGCTCAGTGAAGAGAAAAGGGAGGTGTGCAGAAACCCCAATCAGAGATCAGGCTGGAGAGCAATTTCTGTATTGACCTGTTACCACATGTCTTCATAGCATGTCTCACTTCTGCCAGCATTGCCCAATTAAAACAGTCTGCACGTCCCCCAGCAGTAAGGTGAGCCTCCTCACAAAAAAGCATCCATCAATTTTTAAAGCTCAGGTCAAAGGGAAGCATGCGCTATTACTCTTCAGATCCAGATTTAGGAGTTTGGAGGAGGGGGTGGGAATGAGCTCTTACTGTCCACTCACTGTTTCTTTCTGTTTTAACACTAGCAAACCCAGGGGAAAAAAAAAACACTAGAACTGCCATGAGTTTGTCAAAATGACAATTCTTCCATTAGGTGTCATGAGCCTGGGGGTGGATATCTTTGTTTGTGGGTAAACATCCCCTCCTGAGAATCTTCTCCCAGCATAATCTTCTCCAGTAGGTCAAAACAAAAGATCCCCCTCACACAAAGAACATTCATTTACATACATCCCCCACAAATTAACCACACATTCCAACAGCATTTCCAACTTGCTTCTACAGAGAGAGAGAGTTGTTTTCACCAGAGACTGCTCTGTAGGTGGGGGGGGGGTTCTTACAAGCTTTGATCAAAAATAATGTTACACTGAATTTTATTTTTTTATTTTTTTTCATTCAACCTTTATTTAGTCAGGTAAATCTTATTGAGCCTCGAGGCCAATGAAACACATACATTAAACAATAAACAATAGAAAAGTAGCAAAAACATCCATCCATCCATCCATCCATCCATCCATCTTCTTCCGCTTATCCGGGGTCGGGTCGCGGGGGTAGCAGCCTAAGTAGGGAGGCCCAGACTTCCCTCTCCCCAGCCACTTGGTGCAGCTCCTCCAGGGGAATCCCAAGGCGTTCCCAGGCCAGCCGAGAAACATAGTCCCTCCAGCGCGTCCTGGCTCTTCCTCTGGGTCTCCTCCCGGTGGGACATGCCCGGAACACCTCCCCAGGGAGGCGTCCAGGAGGCATCCTAACCAGATGCCCGAGCCACCTCAACTGGCTCCTCTCGATGTGGAGAAGCAGCGGCTCTACTCCAAGTCCCTCCCGGATGACTGAGCTTCTCACCCTATCTCTAAGGGAGAGTCCAGACACCCTGCGGAGAAAACTCATTTCAGCCGCTTGTATCCGAGATCTTGTTCTTTCGGTCATAACCCAAAGCTCATGACCATAGATGAGGGTGGGAACGTAGATCGATCGGTAAATTGAGAGCTTTGCCTTTTGACTCAGCTCTCTCTTCACCACGACAGACCGGTACAGCGCCCGCTTCACTGCGGACGCTGCACCTATCCGCCTATCGATCTCACGCTCCAGTTTTCCCTCATTCGTGAACAAGATCCCGAGATACGTAAACTCCTCCACTTGGGGCAGGACCTCCTCCCCGACCCGGAGAGGGCATGCTACCCTTTTCCGGCTCAAGACCATGGCCTCGGATTTGGAGGAACTGATCCTCATCCCGGCCGTATCACACTCGGCTGCAAACCGCTCCAGTGAAAATTGTAAATCACGAACTGATGAAGCCAGTAGGACCACATCATCTGCAAAAAACAGAGAAGCGATTCTAAGGTCACCAAAACAAATCCTCTCAACACCTTGGCTGCGCCTAGAAATTCTGTCCATAAAAGTTATGAACAGAATCGGTGACAAAGGGCAACCTTGGCGGAGTCCAACTTTTACCGGAAACGAGCCTGACTTACTGCCGGCAATGCGGACCAAGCTATTATATATATATATATATATATATATATATATATATATATATATATATATATATATATATATATATATATATATATACAGGTAGTCCCCGACTTACGAGCGCTCTGACCTACGAGCATCCGGACTTACGAGCTGGCAAATTTTTGGAAAAAACGCAAAAAATACTGAGTTTTTCTGTGTTTTTTCACCACAGTCCGTTAGCTAAACATGTGGACACACGTTTCCGATCATTTTTATGCACTCATAAGCGGTTTTTCGATGAAAAACGAGTGTTTGTAGTCGCGCTAGCAAAACCGTTCCAACTTACGAGCGAAATTCCGGACTTACGAGACACGTGGCGGCCGTTCCAAATTACGAGATTTCCATGTTACGAGCGCCTCGTTGTAACGGAACTCGCTCGTAAGTCGGGGACTACCTGTATATATATAATATATATATATACTTATAAATATATATATACATATATACATATATATATATATATATATATATATATATATATACATATATATATATATACATATATATATATATATATATATATATATATGTATATATATCATATATATATATATATATATATATATATGTATATATATCACATATATATATATATATATATATATATATATATATATATATATATATATATATATATATATATATATCATATATATATATATATATATCACACACTTTATGGTATTGTAGGCCATTGCATTAGGTAATACATTCAGCAATTACTTTTACTTTAATACTTTAAGTATTTTTAAAAGCAAGTACTTATTTACTTTTACTTAAGTAAAAATATTAATATGGTACTTCTACTTTTACTAGAGTATATTTTTGTCTGTTTATTTGCACTTTTACTTAAGTACAGTGTTTGAGTATTTTCTCCACCACTGGATTTACCTGACTATATAAATATGCCCCAAGGCCTCCTCCCCGCCAACAGATTGGAATGGCCTCATATACATACCAATGGCTTTAAAAATGCTAATTCAATTTGTCAGTTTGACAATCCCATGGGTTGCATAGGTAGAATTGTCATTTTGACAAAAACTGGTAGAGCTAGTGTTAAGTCCCTGGACTCTTCGATATCTAAATTCCTTTGGAACAATAAAACTCCGCGTATTAGTTTAAAAACATTACAAAAATCTAAAGATACCGGAGGATTAGAACTTCCAAACTTTTATTACTACTATTTAGCAAACAGGTTACAATATATATCAAAGTGGTTAAAACCAAATGCACTAGATGAAACTTGGATAGATATAGAACAAACTTTATGTAATAATATTAGGATTTCAGATCTACCATTTATCAGTACAGATTTAAAAAGACATGTCTGCTTTAAGAGCATCAATATTAGCTCATCTCTGACAGCATGGTGGGAGTATCTGAAAATGACAAAGTCTTCACTACTCCCATGTAGACATACACCTCTCTGGAACAATCCTGACATTCAACAAGAAAATAATATGTTAAATTTCCCAGGTTGGAGAATGAAAGGTATTGAATGTCTGGAACACATATTTGAGGGTATAGACTTTATTCCATTTAATAAATTAATAATACAATATGACATTGATAATAAATATTTCCTACAATACCAACAAATTAAGTCAATTGTAAAAAAGAAATTTAAGCTTAATAAAACATTGTTGGAAACACCAACATGTGTGTTAGAGTTTATTAATTTTCAACCACCCAAATTATTATCTAAAATATACAAAAAATTGTCTAGGATCGATGACTCGATATCACTACCTGTTGAAAAATGGGAGTCAGATTTATCAATCAACTTTGAACAAAACATTTGGTCTCAAGTATGTTCAAATACTTTTAAATTGACTAGAATCTCCAATTTACAATTAATACAATATAAGGTTCTCTATAGAGTACATTATACAGGGGAGCGAATGTTTAAGATGGGCTTTATACCATCTAACAAGTGCTCACAGTGCATAAGTAATACACCTGATGATTATATTCACGCGCTCTGGTTCTGTCCACCCGTTCAGAGGTTCTGGGTACAGGTATGTGAAGACTTGTCTAAATGTTTGAAAATTAATATCCCACTCTCTCCATCTGTTTGCTTATTGGGTATCTTTGAAGATGTTATACTAGAAAAAAATACATCCTATATGCTTTTCACTGCCTTATGCATCGCAAAGAAAACCATACTCGTAAATTGGAAAAATAAAAATAATCTTAGCATTAATCAGTATAAAAATCTTCTGTTAGATCATATTAGTCTTGAAACAGCATCTGCCGACACATTGGATCAACCTATTTGGCATTCTTTGATCGGCTCCGTTACGTAGTGAGGGTGGGGGGTCTGGGATGTGGCCTTGTGGGGCATTGGGACTGGAGGGGGGGAGGTTGGGGTTTGGGGCGCCGGGGGGTTAGGGCTGCTTGGGCGGGGAGGACCTTGTCTTCGACCTGGGGAGGACCGGGGGGGTTCTGGGGGATATCTACTGGGGGCGGCATGCGGGCCCTCGGGTGGTCGGTGGCGGCGGTCATGGGTCGCCGGTCGGTGACCCGGCTGTGCTGGGGTGGTTTCGGGGTGGGTGCCGGGGGCTTGGGACTCTGGGGGCGTGTCGTCCCCGGGCTTGGGCCTGGTGGGGGTCGGGGGTCTTGGGCTCTGGCGGGCGGGTCGCCGGGCTATGGGCTGGCTGGCGCTCTGGTGCCCGGCTCTGGCCGGGGGCTCTCGGCTCGCTGGTGGGTTGGGGTTCATGTGCTGGGGGGTGGGTGTCTGGGGGCGTGACTGGTGGCCAATGGGAGGGGGCGGGCAAACCCAGCCTGGGTGTCTAATGTGTTATGTGTTCTGAAAGTTGTTAATATGAAGGGTGGGTATAGTATTTCTTCTGGGGTGGGGATTAAGTGGATGTCCTGGATGATGGTCTTGGACTATACTTGGCCGGTGTGCGGGCCCCGGTTGGGGCCTGTTCTTGGTGCTTCCTGGCTCTGTCGACGGTTGGGCGGGCGCTCTTGGCCGTGCCGTCCATGTGGGATTTTGTGTCCTCTTGGACGGCGGGCTGTCTGCGGTTCGCAGGGGTCGTGGCGGCCCTGGTGGGTGTGGGCTGTTGGTTCTGCTGTTGGCGACCCTCGGGGCCGTGTCCCTCTCTGGTCTTGGCTCAATGTCCTGGCGGTCGGAGAGGTGTTTCCTTTACCTCACTCCTTGGGTGGACCTTGGCGAGCTGGGGGGGTAAGCAGGGTCAGCGGGGGAGCTGACTCGCTGTGGGAGCACTGTTCCTGCAGATATTTTTCTCCCCATCCCTCAACACGCACCTCCGCCCTCTTCATCTTAAATTAATACATGTAGGGAATTTGGGTCTCGGGTGTGCTGCAATGGTTTTACATCTCTGTTGTTAAGAGCACCTGGGACTCAATTTTATATACACTTTAGACATTCATTCATAAACATCTTCATAAAAGTCACATATAGGGAATGGAGTGAGCACTATGGCTATGGGTGGCGGGATGACATCAATCTCGCCCCCATGCCTATGCTCACTCAACATTATGCATCTAGACAATTAGGGCCTGGGTTAGAGTTGGAGTGGAGGGGAAACTGGTATAATGCTAGCCTTTGCTCCTTCTCTTTCCCTTTTAAATACACTTTACAACAACACTCACCAACAGTACATTTGGGGGCGGGGGTGTGTGTGTCGGGGTCTTGATTTGTTAATTTCAATTTTATTTATTTATGTATTTATTTATATATTATTTATTTATTTTTCTCTTACCCCCTGGTTGCCTTGCGGACATTCTGGGGGTGGGCCGTCAGGGGTTGTGCTGGGGTGTGGGGGGGTTCGGGGCCTGCGGGTTCGCCGTGGGCGGGGCTGGCAGTGCGCTCCCTCTGGGGCTGCTTGGACTCGGGTGTCCTGTCCTGTCGGCGGGGCGCGGGGTGTGCCGGATCTTGGGACGTCTGCTGCTCTCCACCCCAGAATGAATGGGTCTACCTCCTGGGTTTGGATGTGGGCTGCCCCATGTAGGGAGCAGGTACATGTCTTGGACCTAGGGGGTATAGAGTGTGCATCGGGATTATGAATGGAGCGTGTCGTTATTGTTTGTCTTTCTGTGACTGAGGGTGAGGATGAGGGTGGGTCTGAATGAGTGTGTCTGTGTATGAATGTTTAAGTGTCAGGCTGGGACTTGGACTGCCCCCTCTCTGATACTTCTGAGGCTACCCAGTGTCGCGCTCCTGCCACGTGGCCCCCTGGTGGGTGTTCCTCTGCCTGCGGGCGTGCCTGGGGCCCTCACTATCTGGGGCTGGGCGCTTGGGCGTTTGTCAGCTCGGCCTGGTGGCTGCCTGGTGGGGCTCGGGTCCTCTGGTCCTGTCAGGTCTGGACCTGAGGGATGGGCGTCCCCGGTGCCCGAGCCTCGGTGACCGGCCCTGGGGCTACGTCGGTGCAGCGGGCTCCGGCGGGGGCCTGTGTATTGTCGCTGTTGACCCCGGGGGGTCATTGTGTGTGGTCCCTGGTGGGGTTCGTCCGGTTCTTCCACTTGGTCGGATCTGGGGAGTGGACGAGTGGCTCGTCCTGTTCGGGTGGTCCTGGGGACTCTGGGCTCGGGGTCCTTCCTGGGGTCTTGGGCTTTGATCGCCCCTTCGTCTGTCTCGGGCTTTGGGGGGACGGGTCTCTGATGCTTCACAGTCGCTACTAAATGTTCTATTGGAGGAACCTTATTCACTTATGCATGCTCACAACCACACACAAATGGATGCAGGGATGTATAGTAGATGTATGTAGATGGGTATATAAATGAATATAAATATATATGTATGTATATTGTATATATATTTGTAGGTATGGGTATGTGTATTTATAGAAATCTTTTGCAAGGTCATGAATATTATCAGTCTTTATGCTTGTATGTTTCGTTGTTGTGTTCTGTCATGTGCTTTGCAGGATTGTGGACGGAGGTTTGGTGTGTTTGCCTTGTGCTCTTTCTGTGGACAATTGTTGTTTTGTTGTCTCACTTTCTCTTTTCTTTCTTTCTCTATTAAAAAAAAACATATTGGAGTGAGAGGATGGCTATAAGGTGTGAAGGGAGGCCATCTATAAATGGAAAAAAAAAAAAAACTGTGTCTCTTCATGGTAGTTTGTGATGGACCCTGTGAGTGAAAATAAGGCATGTTCAATCCAATCTGCTTTGGTCGGGTCGTAGCCCTCAGTTGGCACAGGTTGCCCCGTATCAGTGGTGTCAGGGGTCTCACCCTCTGTGCCTGCCATCTTTTATCTGGATTTTCAGTGAAAATAAAAATAAAAGATGCTCTGTATTCGTTACTCTAAACTTTTCACTATTTGAAATAAACAGGAAAGTTTAAATGTACACAGGATAACTGTGGAAGATGATGTGTCAGAGAGAAGGAAGAGAAAGGAAAAAAAATTGCAGTTATCTGGAGTGAAAACTGTACTTTTGTTTGTTATTTTAAATTATTTTGTATTTAAAATAAGCAAAAATGTTCGTCTGTACCTCTGTTATTCTAAATATTTTATTTAAAATAAACAGGAGCTATTGTTTGTGTACAGAACAAATTTAGAGCTGGTAATTCACCATAAAAATGCTGACTTTTTTATGATGTTTTATGAGAAAACTCATCTGTTAACGTCTTTTAACCAACAGGGGGCAGCTTCGAGTCTTAATGTTATCACGAGGAGACTGATTTTTCTATTCAGCATTTAAAATAAACAACCTTATAGGGTTAGTTCCTAGTGTATCCGTGATAAACGCTCGAACCGCGTTCTTGTCAGAGACAAATCTATGTGGTTAGACAGTTTAGATGGCTTCAAATTAGTTTTCTTTAAACTTTCAGTGAAATCTCTGTTTGAGTAGTGAGGAGTGTGAACTGCTTGTCACCCAAAGTGCACCAGGAAATGACGACAAAAGTAGGCGGGTCGACGCAGCGCGTCACCAGCTTCCGTTGAGCGAGGCAGAGCTCGTTAAACAGATACGTGACGTCAACCAATCAATCACAGCGCTTGCAGTTCTATTCCCAAGCATTCATGGTGAATGTAGTTTTCTTACCTTCGACCAAGGCATTGCCGGAAATGACGACAAAGTGGGTTGGTCGCAACGGCGTGCGTTCCCACTACAGCGAATCAGCGCTCGCTACGAGTGATTGACAGCTCACAGCTCTCGTTTTATCCAATCACAGCTCATAAACAAACGTGTACACGTTGCCTTTAACATTACCTTAGCACAATAGAACGCAACTTTATAGACTCTTAAACAACTCAAACGCTTCAAATTAACTTCCCAAAATTCTGAAACGTGGCAATCACATTTAAAACAGGCACAACTTAGCTACGCTCAGTAACCCAGCACTGCAGCTGTAGAACAAACACAGACTCACTCGGAGCCACTCAAGGTCGGTTCCGGTCCACTTTTTAATGGAGCAGGAAACGTGTCTGAAACCCAGCCGACAACGTTCTAACAGTAATATGCTTTTTCAACCTGCTCTAATATG
>JBBPBX010043476.1:0-27899 GCA_038048925.1 Garcialebias charrua | reverse complement strand
AATCACTTAAAATGTTCCAAGTTAAAAAGCAGTAACATCTTTTCCTTCTTTCACCTCATACCTGAACTCAACTGCTTCAGCTGTGTACAGTGAATACTCAAGCTTTTGCATGCTCCCTGGTGGTCTAGTGGCTAGGATTCGGCGCTCTCACCGCCGCGGCCCGGGTTCGATTCCCGGTCAGGGAAGCAAATGTGTCATTGCCCCATTTTGTAGATAAGCCAAAAAAGTGACAGTCTCCGTTAAACAATATTTCTACACTTTTATGTATGACTAGAAAACTCATATTTTGACTTTTAACACATAAAACGTATGTGACAATCCATGGTGTATTACAAGCTGAAATATCCTCTTCTTTACCGCTCTTTTAAAGGCTATCGTTGCCATTTGTTAAATTTACAAGGCTTAAAGTTTTACTTTGGTTGGAAAGCCGACCTCGATTTTGCGGGTAAAACCACAAGACCTAGACACCAGAGGTGTACAGCATGTCCCTGGTGGTCTAGTGGCTAGGATTCAGTGCTTTCACCGCTGCGGCCTGGGTTCGATTCCCGGTCAGGGAATAAGTCAATTATTTAGGAGCGTATATTGAAAAATAAAGACAGCAATCCATTTGTTGCAATAATACAGATACAACACAACACAAATCTTTATATGAACTTACTGTTATAAATGTAAAGACAGCAGAAGACGGCAAATTAACATACAGCCATTTTAAATGTTACCTATTACAGGCCACGTGTGACATGTACTGTATCAAAAGCATATCAGTGTATTGAATCACTTAAAAAGTTCCAAGTTAAAAAGCAGTAACATCTTTTCCTTCTTTCACCTCATACCTGAACTCAACTGCTTCAGCTGTGTACAGTGAATACTCAAGCTTTTGCATTCTCCCTGGTGGTCTAGTGGCTAGGATTCGGCGCTCTCACCGCCGCGGCCCGGGTTCGATTCCCGGTCAGGGAAGCAAATGTGTCATTGCCCCATTTCGTAGCTAAGAAAAAAAATTGCAAGTCTCCATTAATCAATATTTCTACTCTTTTAAGTATGTCTAGAAAACTCATATTTTGGCTTTTAACACATAAAACGTATGTGACAATCCATGGTGTATTACAAGCAATATCCTCTTCTTTACCGCTCTTTTAAAGTTTACGGTTGCCATTTGTTAAATTTACAAGACAAAGTTTTACTTTGGTTGGAAAGCCGACCTCGATTTTGCTGGTAAAACCACAAGAACTAGACTACAGAGGTGTACAGCATGTCCCTGGTGGTCTAGTGGCTAGGATTCGGCGCTCTCACCGCCGCGGCCCGGGTTCGATTCCCGGTCAGGGAAGCAAATGTGTCATTGCCCCATTTTGTAGATAAGCCAAAAAAGCGACAGTCTCCGTTAACCAATATTTCTACACTTTTATGTATGACTAGAAAAGTCATATTTTGACTTTTAACACATAAAACGTATGTGACAATCCATGGTGTATTACAAGCTGAAATATCCTCTTCTTTACCGCTCTTTTAAAGGCTATCGTTGCCATTTGTTAAATTTACAAGACAAAGTTTTACTTTGGTTGGAAAGCCGACCTCGATTTTGCTTGTAAAACCGCAAGACCTAGACACCAGTGGTGTACAGCATGTCCCTGGTGGTCTAGTGGCTAGGATTCAGCGCTTTCACCGCTGCGGCCCGGGTTCGATTCCCGGTCAGGGAATGATCCGTGAGGTTATGTCTATGAGTCCTTGACCTCCCTCCTGTACTGGCAGGTACAAGGCTGCAGCTTTCACCCAATGTCGTCCAGACCAGAAGAAGTCCACTAGAGTCCTTTGGATATCTCTTATAAGACAAGATGGTGGTGTGAGTACAGTCAGTTTATGCCAGAGGGCCGAAGCAACCAAGTTATTTGCAACCAGAACCCTCCCCCTGTAAGACAGCTGAGGCAGCAGCCATTTCCATCTAGATAATCTGGCACACACTCTCTCCGTAACACCTTCCCAATTTTTCTCCACAAAGGTATCTGTCCCCAAAAAAACACCCAAGAATTTTAAACCTTGGTCAACCCATCTGATATTGCCCGGTAATGTTGGCAAATTGTTATTTGTCCATGGGCCAAGCTTTAACGCAGAACTTTTTTCCCAGTTCACTTTAGCGGATGACGCTTTTTCATAAAGGTCCAAACAGTGTATCAGAGCTGTAACATCATTCTGGTTCTTAATGAAAATGTTTACATCATCAGCATAAGCTGAAACTACTAAACCTGTATGAAAAGACAAACCTGGAAAAATAATACCAGTAAGAGTGGAACGGATCTTGTGCAAAAGTGGTTCAACAGCAATGGAATACAACTGTCCAGAAATAGGGCACCCTTGTCGAATGCCTCTCTGCACCTTGACAGGACAACTTAGGCCTCCCCCTACTTTAACAACAGAAGACACTTCATTATATAACAAACCCAATAAAGAAATAAACCCTTCACCAAACCCAAAAGCTCTTAGCACAGAAAAAAGAAAACAATGATCAACCCTATCAAAGGCCTTCTCCTGATCCAAGGAAATAATACCCACATCAATTTCATAAAGTTTACAAATGTCAAACATGTCTCTAAAAAGAAAAAGATTGTCCATGATAGACCTGTCAGGTACACAGTATGATTGATCTCTGTGTATGATAAACTCAAGAACATTCTTCAGCCTATTGGAGAGTACTTTAGAAAATAACTTATAGTCCGCACAGAGAAGGGAGACAGGTCTCCAGTTCCTTAACAAGGTCAAGTCCCCTTTTTTGGGGATCAGGGAAAGAACAGCTTGTCGGCAGGATGATGGCAATATACCTGCTAATGTGCACTCTTGAAGCACCTCCCACAAGTCTTCTCCCAACAGAGTCCAAAAATGTTTATAAAAGTCTATAGGTATACCATCCAGACCTGGAGCCTTGCCAGGAGCCATTTGTCCAACAGCAGTAGTAAGTTCTTCCATTGAAACTCCCACATCCAAAATTTCCCGATCTGCATCATCAAGCTGAGGAAGACCATCCAGCAGGGCATCCATACAGCTCCTGTTGCAGTTCTGCTTCTTAAATAGGTCAGTGTAGAATTCCACAGCAATGTCCTTCATGGCACTGGGATCAGTGGTCATAGTCCCATCTGGAAACCGAAGACAAAACATCTGTTTTGTCTGACTGACGGTCCTCTCTAAATTAAAAAAGAAAGATGTAGGGGCATCCATATCCTTAGCCATAACAAACCTTGACCGAACTAACGCCCCTTTTGCCCTTTCATGTAAAAAACAACTTAGCTGATCTTTCTTTTTTTTAAGTTGGTCATCATAAATAACATTAGTGAATATATTGCTTTCTAACTGTTTAATTTCATTTTCTAGATTCTGAATCACATTTTTAATTTTAACCGTAGAATGACTCGTGTATTGTTGACAAAAAACTCTTATCTGAGCCTTTCCTACCCCCCACCATTCACTTAAGGATGTAAATTCTGATTTTCTAGCCGTCCATAACTGCCAAAAATTATTAAAACTTTGGCAAAAAAAAGTGTCTTGAAGTAACTTGGTGTTGAAGTGCCAATAAGATCTGCATTTAGTAGTGTTTGCTAAAAGAAAATCAAAGTAAACTAAATGATGATCAGAAAAACAAACTGGACTAATTAAACAACCGGACAGTCTATTTCTATGATTGTTGGAAATATAAAATCTGTCCAACCGAGCCCCACTCACTGTCCCATCCTTCAGTTTAACCCATGTATACTGTTTGCTTTGAGGATGTTTAATCCTCCACGCATCAACTAAATTAAACTCTGATATCACCTGACCCAATTTAGAGGATGATGGAAGATGAGGTTCTTCTCCCGTTCTGTCAATAGTAAAACTTATTGTGCAGTTCCAGTCACCTCCCATCACAACACATTCATTTTGATTAGACTGTTGCAAGGCATTGTGTATTTTTTCAAAAGTTTCCATCCTGTTACCTCCTTGATTAGGTGCATAAACATTAATAAACCGAAAAAAGAAACTTTCTATTTTTACCCGGGCCTCTAGGACCCTGCCTGGAACTAGTTCAGTACAAGAAATGATATTAACATCCAGATGTGGTGAAAATAAAATTGCTACACCAGCAGATGACCTGGTCCCATGGGACAAAAAATATTTCCCTTTCCAACTCATGCCCCATTCTACTTCGTTTTCATGATCTGTGTGTGTCTCTTGTAAGAATATTACATCAAGCTTCTTCTGACTGATCATCTCTAAACTAACCATCCTTTTCTGTGGATCCCTCCCCCCGTTGATGTTTAATGACCCCACCCTGATACTATGCATAAGGGTGAAAAGAAGGGAGAAGACAGACAAAGACAGTAAAAAGAAGATCACCCAGTGTACTATAAACATTGTCTTATTTCTGATCTTTTATCCGTTTTGTACTTTTCGCTTTATTTGCTAATATCTGTTTTCGGACGTTTGTCATGTGCTTTTTTAAACGGAAACGTTTCTTATAGATAGATAGATACTTTATTGTCCCCAAGGGGAAATTTGTCTTGGACATCGTACGCCAAACAACACTTCTACCAACAATACAGTCACATGAACACAATACAAATTTAAAAGCATATAAAATAAAAACCTATTGCTCAGTTAAAAACACATTGCTTTTAAAAACACACATTGCTCAATAAGACCATTCAATGCTCAATAAAAACACATATTGCACATTCCCACATACATCCAGCAGTAAATGAAACAACAATCAGACCAGAGCATCAGCAGCATCATGGAAAACTTACTATATACCTACTTTATTTAACAATCTGATCGATGTGGGGATAAAAGAATTTTTAAATCGGTTAAGTCTAAAAGCAGGGACTCTAAACCGTTTGCCAGATGGTAACAGTTCGTATTGTGAGTTCAGGATGTGAGCGGGGTCAGACAGTACCCTCCGTGCAAGTCTGAGGACAGACTCATCATAGATAGACTGCAGGGAGAAGTTATCAGTTCTTCCTATCACCTTCATTGCAGTTTGTACCATACGATGAAGTTTAGATTTAAGTTGCACAGAAAGATTGCCATACCACGCTGACATCCCAAACCTGATGATGCTTTCCAGTACGGCCTGATAGAATAAAAACATGAGCTTCTTGTTAACCCCAAAGACTCTGAGTCTGCGTAAAAAGTACAGTCTCTGCTGTAGACGGGAGCACAACATGTTAACATGAATTTCCCACTTGAACAGATTATCTAGGTGGACACCCAGATATCTGTAAGAACAGACCTGGTTTATTTTCTGGTTGTGAATAAAAAGTGGGAGATTGTCACCCAAAGACTTGGGGTCAATCAGCATCTCTTCTGTTTTCCTGGCATTAATAATAAGGTGGTGGTCATCACACCATTGAACAAATGATTGAACCTCATTAAAATATGATGAGGAGTCCATATCCTCATGCAGCAAGCTGAGAATAGCAGTGTCATCAGAGAATTTAAAAACATAATTCCCGGGGCAGCTGCTGATGCAATCATTTGTGTAAATGGTGAAGAGGACAGGAGAGGTAACGCAGCCCTGGGGAACCCCAGTGCTGATGGACCTTGGCTCTGATAAGGTTTTATTGACTCTGACAAGCTGTGATCTTTTTGTTAAAAAAGAATAAAACCATTTAATAAGAAGAGGGTTAAGATTCATCTGCTGTAATTTCTTAAGAAGCAGGTGAGGCTGTACGGTATTAAAAGCAGAGCTAAAATCTATAAACAGAAGACGGGCGTAGGCCTTTGGGTTTTCAAGATGTTTAAGAGTTAGGTGTGTGATGCCATTAATAGCATCATCTGTACCCCGTCTCTGTCTGTAAGCAAACTGGAAAGGATCAAGACCAGGGTTTATCTCTGATTTCAAGAGGGACGCAACATATTTCTCAAAACACTTCATAACTATTGATGTTAGTGCCACTGGTCTATAGTCATTATTCTCAGATGGACTTGATTTCTTGGGGATCGGAATAATAATTGACTTCTTCCAAAAAGAAGGAACCGTATGTTGGTCAAGTGATTGCTGAAAAATAGGGCACCAGACTGGAGTGAGCTCTTCAGCACAGGTTTTTAAAAGAAAGGCAGAAATACCATCAGGACCAGCAGATTTATTTTTACTAACTCCACTAAACAGTGCCTGAATTTTGTAAGGATTAACTTCCAGTTGGGTACAGGAATCATCAAGATCAATGGACTGAAGAACTTCATCACACTTTGAAGTAGGATCTTGTGTTTCAAACCTCATAAAAAAATTGTTGAGCTCATTAGCTTTTTTAAGATCATCATCTGTGATGAGACACTTTCTCTTTGTAGTCATATTGACTGCTGTTTTCATAGAGTCCCATAACTTTTTTGGATCCTTCAATGCAAAGTTCTTCTCCATAATGTCCCTATGTTTGTTCCTAGCTTCTCTCAGTCTTTGGTCGAGTTCTTTTTGCACTATTTTCAACCCTGTATAGTCCTGTTTTTTAAAAGCTATTTTCTTGCGGTTAATACAGTTCTTAACTTCTTTATTTATATAAGGTTTGTTATTTGGATATACTTTAACCACCTTTTTTGGAACCACACAATCAACACAGAACTTTATGTAATCGGTTATTGTTTCAACAGCAAGATTAATTTCCAGTTTGTTAAAAATGTCCCAGTTTGTGCATAAAAAAGAGCCCTTTAGAGTCTCAATACTGTCTTCGGACCACACAGATACTGTCTTGAGCTGTGGTTTGTTCCTTTTAAGCATAGTTTTGTATGTAGGGATTAGATGCACTGTATTGTGGTCAGAGTTAGAGAGGGGAGGTTTTGGTTTAGAACAATATGCATTCTTTATGTTACCATAGCATTTGTCTAAAACTCTGCTGTCCCGGGTGGCACAGTTAACAAATTGTTCATACCCAGGGAGGGATAACTCTAATTTACAGCTGTTAAAATCCCCCATTATAAAAACAGGAGCTCCAGGTGAGCGGGTCAGTTGATCCTGGACACAGTCTGCAATTTGAGCTGCTGCCCGTGCAGCGTTGCCGCTGGGAGGGACGTAAACGGCACAAATTAAAATGTTGCCAAACTCCCTGGGAAGATAATGGGGTCTCAAAGAGAGACACAGCAGCTCAACATTTGAGTTGCATATGGTTTCCCTCACAGTGTGATTTCTGCACCAGGACTCACTGACGTACACGCAGATGCCTCCTCCGCGGCTCTTCCCCGAGTTCTCATTACGGTCCGCCCGAACAGCAGAGAACCCCTCCAGCTCGATAACAGAGTCAGGGATGTCAGATTTGAGCCAGGTCTCCGTGATCACCAGCATGCAGGACTCCCGGTACTCAAAGCATACCTTGGCGTTAATGCGGAGCTCATCCATCTTACTCCTCAGAGAGCGTGCGTTGCAGAGTAAAATGCTGGGCAGAGGTGGCCGACTGCCTCGTCGGCGGAGCCGTTGCCGTACTCCTCCCCTTCTGCCTCTCTTCCGTCGAAGTCGTCCTCCTGGTGGTTTAATTCTCACCGATTCAGGCAGGTTCGCAGGCGGTGTAGTTGAAGCAGGGCGAAGAGAAAGCAACGCGTCTCTGGAGTAAGTGAGAAGATGGCCTTCCTCATGTGGAAAAGTTTGACACGTATGCAGAAGTTTTAAGACGATGAGCGCCAGGAGCAGTTTTTGTGTGAATGATGCCATCGTGCAACAAAATGCTCAAACACAGTCACTCCAAAAGATAGGCAAGAAAAAATAAATAAAATAAAAGACGATTAAACAACAGCGGCAGAAGTAGCAGCGCACGAGTCCGGGTCGCCAGCAGAGCAGCGCACCTGCAGTGTCTTTGGCATACTGACTAAATCAACGTTTCCATTGTCACTTTATGGGTTTATGTTTCCATCCATCATAAATGATCACAGAAATATTTGGTAAACCTGAAAAAGAAAATAATCCGTGAATTACCATTCAATCTGAATAAGTAATCAATTAAGGTAAAGTGTGTCAGTTTAATACTGACCCACTAAAGATCCCTTACATGAGTTACCACAAACTCAATAACCCAGTACAGGATTTGTCCCATGACCTATTAAAGACCCACCAGAAGTAAAATGGTAAATGGACTGTACTTATATAGCGCCTTTCTATCTTATTTCAAGATCCTCAAAGTGCTTTACTCTACAATCTGTGCCTCATTTACCCATTCAAACAGCACTAGATCTCTACAAAGCTAATTGAACAAATAATTCTAAAGAGACTAATCAGTGCTTTAGAGCACATTCATACACTGATGGGACACACATCAGAGGCTATGAGGGGTTCAGTGTATTGCCCAGGGACACTTCAGCATGTGACTACTGGTGGATTCGAACCCCCAACTCTTGCATTGGAGGACGACTGCTCTAACCACTCAGCCACAGCCGCCCCACCTCCGAGGTCACACAGAACTGAAGTGTTCATTTCTCCTGTTTGTTGTTAAATAGTCTTTGAGGTGTAGAGGTTTGTGGTCCGTTACCACAGTTACTTTCTACATCTGTAGGTTGTGTATTCTCAATGCTGTTTATGCTTTTGTCAGGTGAAACATGTATGTACTGTATGTGTGATACTTCATTAAATAATTATCCTTATGTGTGAGCCATCTTTTTGCCATCCGCCTGTCCCTCCTACGAGACAGTGAGACAGCGGGTCGGACTGGACGCACCTGGCCACGGTCGGTCTCCCTGTTTCGGTTCAGTGAGAATGGCGTCCCGCTGAAGCCCCGAAGCTCGAATGTCCCACGTAAAACTAACTTGACCGTGGTTTAATGTGGCTCTGCAGACATTGCACGTTGCTGTCTTGTGGTGTTTAGTGTAAAATACTTCCACACAGCGGACATGTTACGATGAAAAGTTGGTTGTTACGATGAAAAGTTGGCTAGCTGTTAGCTACAGTGCTACTTACTCCGTCCGCATGCTGTAGTTGGCTGTAAACTAAGAAATGGATTTCCTGAATGTGACGTGAGGCGGGTCTTATTACTCTGGGTTCATGAGACATGACTCCGGATCGGATCGGCCCCACCCCTACTACCGTTGCATTGTGGGGAATGTAGTGTTTGTGCATGCAAAACACCAGCGGGCGGCTGTGGCCTGCGGGCCATTTCTAATAGTAATTAAATATCATCCAGGGGGCCATAATTAATTTGCAGGCCGGATCTGGCCCGCGGGCCGGGACTTTGACATATGTGCTTTAGAGGTAACACTAATAAAAGTGGCAATTTGTATGAACTTCTCAGACTTAGGGCTGAGGAGGATGATCCTATTTTGCTGAAGTGGTTAACAGACCGTACCACAATTTACACAAGCCCTCAAGCACAGAATGAAATTCTAAACATCATGGCAAATTTGATAATTTGAGGCATTGCAGATGAAATCAGGTCCAATTCTGTTGTTCAATTTTCAGTCATTGTTGATGGAACACAGGATATTTGTGGCACTGAACAAGAGAGTGTCTGTCTGCGTTATGTGGACCATGACCTTATCCCACATGAAGAGTTTGTCGGGCTTTACGAAGTATCTGACACAACAGGCCATGGTATTAAAAGGTAGTAGCAGATGTATTGCTGAGACTCTGCCCATGTCTGGCTTTCGTGGTCAGACATATGATGGTGCTTCAAACATGGCAGGAAAATACACAGGTGCACAGGCCTTACTGAGGAAGCAGCAGCCACTAGCCCTTTATGTACACTGTGGCGTGCACTGTGTTAATCTTATAACGCAGGCAGGCTGCTTCCCATACAGCAAAAGTTATGTGGGCCGGATCTGGGCCAAATGTATGAAAACATTTGGCCCGCATTTGTAAAATGGATCCGGCCCGGTGTCTTTTTGTCCAACGGGCCAAAACTGGCCCGGATGTGGATTGCGGATCTGGATTGGATCTGGGCCGGAGGTGGGCCAGAAGTGCTACAAAACTACTGCATTCGGCCCAAATGCGGCCCAGATACAGAATCCTTGTTTAGTTTTTAGGCAAATTTGGGCCAGATGCGGCCCAGATGCGGCATCCTCATTTCATTTTTAGGCGGATTTGGCCCAGGTCCGGCCCAGTAGAGTAAGTCGAATCTCAAAACGCGGCCCAGATCTGGTTCAAACCCGCAATACAGATATGTACAACAGGTCTAAATAGAGCGCACACAAAATATCCACACAAGTTGTTTCTTAAAAACTGTTTATTCATGAGCAAAACGAATTAAAAAATGTTAAAAAGTTAAAATTGATAACATGATGACATAAGAACCTTAATAATAAAAGAAACTACAATTACCAGAGGTATGCATCATAAATACCATGATCTGCTTCTGTATGACAGTTTCAGTGTCCTTCAGTCATTTTAAGAGTCAGTCACAGCAGAGGAAAGCGACGTCCTCACTCATCTCAAAGTCAACTTTATTGTCAGAACTGCAATATGTACAGGACATACACAGGATTGAAATTGCGTTTCTCTCAGTCCCTCGGTGCAACAGTAACCATTTAAACACTAAAACACTGAAACATTTAATAAACATAAGCATAAAATAGTAAAAATGTAACACTGTCCTGAGTTTTTGCATAGTAGTATAAAAGTATGAAAATTTACACCAACACTAAAACTAAAACACTAAACATTAATGAACATAAGCATAAAATGAAATAATAAAAGTGTAATACTGTCCAGAGTTTTTGCATAGTAGTATAAAAAAGTATAAAAAGTATATCTGTAAAATAAACTGAAGGTTCTAGCATATGAGAATGTACACAGTATATGTATGAGGTAGTAGTTGATGTTGGTATAGAGGCAAAAGTGGCATATGCAGTAAGGCACATTGGGCATCCTTAAATAAGGCTGGTCAGAGAATACTGTATATGTATCAGCAGTGGTGTAGATATAAAAGTAGTGTAAATGTAAATAGTAGTAATAAATGTAAAGAGTAATAAATGTAAACAGTATTAATAAATGTAAACATTGAGTGTAAACAGTAGTATGTAAACAGTGAATGTAAACAGTATTATGACTATAGGCAGTGATGTAATACAAACAGTGCAAATATGAGAAGTAGTGCAAACTGAATGAGCACATGACCGAGAGTTTAGTGAATAACCCGTTTGATGACACAGGGTCCAGTGTTAAAATCTTTGTGTTGTGTGATAATGTGTGAGAAAGTTTTTTGTGTTAAGGCAGTTCAAATGGGAGGGGGGCAGAGCAGGCAGAGTGTTTAGCATCCTGACTGCCTGATGAACAGAGCTGTCTCTCAGTCTGCTGGTTCGAGCCTGGAGACTCCTCAGTCTCCTCCCTGATGGCAGCAGTCTGAAGCAGCTGTGTAGTGGGTGTGTGGGATCACCTGCCATGCAGTGGGCTTTCCGAGTGAGGCGTTTGCTGTGTAAGTCCTGCAGTGAGGGGAAGGAGGTGCCGACGATCTTCTCAGCTGCTCTCACGATGCGCTGGAGGCTCTTGCGGCAGGATGCAGTACATGCACCAAACCACACAGTGATGCAGCTGGTCAGGACACTTTCTATGGCACCTCTGTAGAAGGTGCACATGATGGGGGTTGAAGCTCCAGCCCTTTTCAGCTTGCGGAGAAAGTAGAGGCGCTGGTGAGCCTTCTTTGCCAGTGATGCAGTGTTCCTGCTCCAGGACAGGTCCTTTGAGACGTGCACTCCCAGGAACTTGGTGCTGTCTACTCTCTCCACTGTGGTGCTGTTGATGGTCAGAGGGGCATGTTGGGCATCCCTCTTCCTGAAGTCCACAACAATCTCCTTTGTCTTCTCCACGTTGAGAGTGAGATTGTTGTGTCCGCACCACAAGGCCAGGCGGCTCACCTCGTTCCTGTAGTCCGTCTCATCGTTGTTGCTGATGAGACCTACCACTGTTGTGTCGTCCGCAAACTTGATGAAGTGGTCATCTGTGATGAATCTCCAGATGCAGGACCGTCTGTGGCAGTAGTAGATTCACCTTAGCACTTTGTGGAAGATGTGAGGTTTCCTCATTGCTAGCAACATTAGCATTTGGAGGTCAGACAGGAGCCTAAGAAAAGCACAAAGAAAAACAAGATTATAACCAGGCAATACCAAAAAACAATATAATAAAACAAAAACAAACAAACATAAGAAATTGTCATAACTTACGTGTGCATGTAGTCAGCTGGAGGCTCTCAACACATTTAGTCAAGTATTAGAGAATTCAGTGAGGCCTAGGTCAGAGGATATGGACATCAGAGATTGTAAAATAAATTTAAATCATGCAGGTAACAATTAATGGAGAACCCCAACTGACATAATTAGAAGTAAAAGCCAAAATACTGTATATAAAAGGACCAATAAATACATTTGAAATGCATCAATTAAATTAAAAAAGGAGAACTTTACCTCATGTTTTATAATTTAATTTACCTTCATATTTATTTTTTCTGCTTAGTTCCAATAAACTTTACATTTTACATTTTACTGTTTTTAAAAACATATTTTTGTGTTCCTTTTTACTTGTATGTGCATTTGTGCCTCCCAATATTTATATTGTAAGTATTTATTTATTTTATATTTATTCCCCCAAAAGTCTTTTTATTTCCATGTGTTTTTACACCACTACTCCACTTCTATTGGTCAAAAAAACAGGAAGGAGCAGGATCCATGTGTAGATCTACTGTGCATGAAGCAGAAATGCATAAGGTAAAGTCAAAACAGGAGACATAGAAATGCAAGACCCATTTAAAAAAGAAAAACTTGTGGGGAAAAAATATAAACAATAATTGAATATAAACATTAAAAGGCACAAATGCATCTACAAGAAAAACAAAAATATATATTTTAAAAATACAGTAAAATGTATTATAATTATAAGCAGAAATATATAATTTATTGGAACTAACCTGGAAAATAAAAAGGTTGACCTTTGTCACCGATTCTGTTCATAACTTTTATGGACAGAATTTCTAGGCGCAGCCAAGGTGTGCCCCAAGTGGAGGAGTTTAAGTATCTCGGGATCTTGTTCACGAATGAGGGAAAACTGGAGCGTGAGATCGATAGGCGGATAGGTGCAGCGTCCGCAGTGAAGCGGGCGCTGTACCGGTCTGTCGTGGTGAAGAGAGAGCTGAGTCAAAAGGCAAAGCTCTCAATTTACCGATCGATCTACGTTCCCACCCTCATCTATGGTCATGAGCTTTGGGTTATGACCGAAAGAACAAGATCTCGGATACAAGCGGCTGAAATGAGTTTTCTCCGCAGGGTGTCTGGACTCTCCCTTAGAGATAGGGTGAGAAGCTCAGTCATCCGGGAGGGACTCGGAGTAGAGCCGCTGCTTCTCCACATCGAGAGGAGCCAGTTGAGGTGGCTCGGGCATCTGGTTAGGATGCCTCCTGGACGCCTCCCTGGTGAGGTGTTCCGGGCATGTCCCACCGGGAGGAGACCCAGAGGAAGACCCAGGACACGCTGGAGGGACTATGTTTCTCGGCTGGCCTGGGAACGCCTTGGGATTCCCCCAGAGGAGCTGCTCCAAGTGGCTGGGGAGAGGGAAGTCTGGGCCTCCCTACTTAGGCTGCTACCCCCGCGACCCGACCCCGGATAAGCGGAAGAAAATGGATGGATGGATGGATGAAATTATATAACATGAAGTAAATTTCTCCTTTGTAATTTAATTGGTGCATTTTTTGTGTATTTATTAATTTATCAGTCCATATACAGTACATGCTTTTACTTCTAATTATGTCAGTTTTGATCTTCCATAACAATGAACATACCAAACAATGAAGAAAAAAAAACTAAAGTAGTCAGCACTTACCCATTACAGGGTTGGCCTCACAGGTACTTCTTTGTGTACAACTGGATCCAGAAGCTTTAGGTATTTTTCTCCCAGACTAGCCAAGGGGAAAAAAAAGACAATGTAGTACTGAAATGTGTGTGTATACAGTATTTAAATGTTAAAATTTACAGATTATACCTGACAACAGGTCCAGAGGAAAATGTTGGAGCAGGTAGGTGGGAGACCTTTAAAACAAAAGTACATTTACTCTTAAAGTACAAATACATTTTTTAGCATATATGATTGATTGACTTTACCTGATCTAGTCAACACTTACCTGTTCAGGGAGTGGCTCAGGGATATGTCTTTATGTACAACTGGATCCAGCAGCTCTTGGTCTTTTTTCTCCAAGACAAGTTGGTAAATTGACAGAAACGTCCAAGGAACAAACCAATTAAATACTGAAAGAAAAAAAAACACACACACACACATATATATGCACTTTATTCTTTTAGGTTAGGTACAAGTACATGTTGTGACATCTGACTAATCAACTTCACTTACCTAAAAGTAACATGCAAATCAAGCGCATGGCCAGCACTTCAAATTGTGTCCCGCATTACTGGAAAAGAAGAATATTTCATTTATATTTGCAAATAATAATGAAGGTTAAAAGAATTATGAACACACACACACATTTATATGTTAGTTTGTTTCCTCACAGTAAATGAAACAGGATAAAGAGGGTCTTCATTTCATGACAAAGTAAATGATAAAAGCAGCAATGTGTATTAGGATGGATATATAGTGTAAACCTGTGATTCTCAAAATACACAAAGTACATGCTGCATCAGTGATTGATTGGCTTTATCTAAACTGATTAACATTTACCTGTTTAGAGAGTGGTCTCACTTCTTCTTTATGTACACCTGGATCCAGCAGCTCTTGGTCTTTATTTTCAAGACAAACTGGTAAATTGACAGAAAAATGAAAGGGGAAAACCAATAAAATACTGAAAAATGTGTGTGCATACAGTATGTAAATGCAAAAATATACAGATGTTACCTGACAAGTCCGTGTGAAAAAGTTGTGACAGGGACATGTGGGAGATCTTTAAAAAAAAAAAAAAAAAAGTACATTTAATGTTTTTGGTTAAGTACAAGTACGTGTATCTGTGATTGATTGGCTTTACTTATTATAAGTAACCTGTAAATTAAGCACATAGTCAGCACTTAAAATTGCATCCTGGATTTGATACAACAGTGAAATCTATTATAGTTCTCTATTATTGCATAAAAACCTTTATTTCAGTTTAACATATAAAAACAAACATTGTAATGGAAAAACATTACAAAATTACAAATACATACCTTTTTTCTCATTAGATTATCAAAACAATTTAACTAGATACTTTGTTTGAAAAGCACTAGCAATTACAAACATAAGAGGAAGAACAAAACTAACAGTTTAGCATAAAGTGAACTATTACTGTGTGATGAATAGTTTTTTTTTTTATCAAACCAACAGATGTATACATGCCGTAGTTGGTTCGAGCAATCAGCTACTTGTTTTTACATTCAAGTTGAATGGACCGATTAGCTTTTGTTTTCCACTACAGAGTACAGGCATAAAATTTTGCAAAAAAATAAATAAAAAATAAAAAAGTTGCTATGGCCCCTATTGTAAGTCCCGCAGAAAAATGGCTGGTAATATGTTAATGATTACTTACTTTATTTTGTTTTAGTTTAGGGCCTACTACTAATGCTAACTGTGAAATGCTAATAGCTAATCGCTAACTGCTAAAAGAAAGAAACTCACAAATCGACGGCGCGGGGGAAACTATCAAGTCATGCAACACTACACTGCAAAGATAAAGCCCTACAATTCCGTTTTACTCAGTTTGAAGTTTCTTTCATATTACATTTTAATACATTGTTGTCAGAAACTAATGTTAGCGCCGGGGTTAGCATAAGTGGGGAAAGTCGATGTTAACCCGCCTTACTAAAGATAATGATTAAAACCAACTGTTTGCCTTTTTCGTAGAGTACACTGCAAAGATAAAGCCCTATAATTCCGTTCCGTTTGAGGTTTATTTCATAATACATTTAAATACACTTACCACAAGCATGCGATCACTTCTCTTAGTGCTGCGTCTGTTGCTTTCAAAAATAAGGAAGGCGCAGTTGGCTTGCAGTCTGGGACCAGATCAGAGCCAGATGTCAGTTTGTAAACCTCTGAGGCTGGCGCATTCGGTCTGCAGGCAAAAACCGGATCAGAACCACACCCAGCGCAGGTGTCAGTGCAGCTCATGATCTCAGAATCGGGGTGGAACTGGCACACAACACCACGCCGTCTCTGACTGTTATGCGGATCTGGCGACTTGTAAACGAGCCCGGTAAGGAGTTGGCTCAGAGGTGTAAACCGCATCTGACTGTTTTGCGGATCTGGCGACTTGTAAACGGATCCGGCCCAAATGTAAATGCTGTCTGGGTTAGCTTCCACACTAATCCAGGACTGTCTGTCTTGGGTCCACCAGTTGGGCATTCTATTTGGTCAGTCAGGAAAATTCAAGACAATGTTTGAAAACATTGCCACTTCTGAAAATGCACCAATAATCACCCAGAAACCTCTGTGCCCAACAAGATGGACTGTGCGGCATTATGCAATCACAGCTGTGTTAGGGCAGTACGAGCGGGTACTCTGAGATGGCACAGAGCAGATCTATGTCAGCTACAACTGCCAGTGGCTTGTTTTAGCATTTCAGTACAGGTAAGACTGTGTTGGGCCTCACACTTGCCTCTGCTGTTGTTGGAGACCTTGAATGCCTAAATATTGCACTTAAAAAAAACTCAGACTGTGTTTGGTATGCAGGCTGCAGTTGACTATGTGCGATCATCTCTTCAGGAAAAGAGAAATGATGAGAGCTACACTATGTTGTATGAAAAAGCAACAGCATTGGTTGAGTCTCTTGAGTCCATTGACTCCATTGAAAAAATAGATTCATGACGCTTTTCTGGCAAAGCAGTGGATTACTACAGGGTAGAGTTCTTTAAAGTTTTGGACACTGTGGAGGTTCAGTTTGTTGAACGTTTTGAACAGGACAGCATAAATACTTTGCTAAAGTTAGAGCATGCACTCCTTACTGTGGACATTGATGGCACCTTATCTCAGTATCCTAAGCTTAAAGTGTGGGTGACATCATCTTTTAACTTTGCATATAGTGACACAACATAAATATCTTGTATCATTCAACTATGTTCGTTTTAGCAAACAAAATGATATATGTTTTATGATATTTCAAATCAACCCAAATGTTTAATGTTTTATTATATTTTAAATCATTTGTCAGGTTCGTGAAGGATAGGCACACAATTGTTTAGGAAAAAACTCACACCACAGACTTAATTAACAATAATGATCTGTCATTTATTAAAGAAGTCTGTGACAGAAAAAGGAAAAAACAACAGAAACATACAGTTATACATCACCTCAGATGTACAAGTGTAGTAATACAGCACTCTCATGTCCGTTACTGGATGTAAACCTCTTCACATCTCTCTGAAACTCTGAGTGTTACACTTTTCTTGAGCTCTGAAGGAGACAAGTGGTTGAAGTGGACACTATTTTGTTACAATTGTTTTGAATTAAGAAACACAAATCAATCAGAAAGACTTTTAATTTGTGTTAATTCAGAATTGATCAACAGTATATTTTTGTCATTTAATGATGATCTGTTACTTGTATGAGTTTGACCCTTCTGCTGGTTTATTATGCAGTACAAGTGTGCTTTGAATCTAAGGTACAAGTCAGGGTAAAACTGTTAACTTCCTTCTATGCTTTGTCTATCAAGCTAGACATAATATTTCACTTTACGGGCCAGTCCATCTGGCCGGTTCTCTAAACAGTTTTCCTACTATCCTTCAGAGTTTTCAACTCTGAGAAATACTAAGTAAATCCTTTTATTTTGTTAAAACAGCCAATAACCATTCAGGAAGTGGGCAGACTCCGCCCTCCATATAAAGTCTTACTTCCCATTTTGGCTTCAGTGCTAAATGGTAAATGGAGCTTATTTATATAGCGCTTTCCAACCCCCTGTGAGGAGCCCCAAAGCGCTTTACAATACCAGCCATCCACCCATTCATTCACACATTCATACACTGGTAGTGGTAGCCTGCCTTGCAAGGCGCCATCCAGACCTACCGGGATTAACTCGGGGTTAAGTGTCTTGCCCAGGGACACAACGACACATGGTGGCCGGACGCGGGATTCGAACCTCCAACCTTCCGATCGGGGGACGACTGCCATTACCACTACACCACGGCCGCCCGAAAGGGAGAACTAACTCAACAACTTGGTTCTCCTCTGGAAAATGGTTGAACGTTGTGGTCATTTTGTCAATTAGACCTACGTTCTCAACCAGAGTTACAGCACAGCTCGGCTGTAACTCACTCATCTGTTCTGAAAGAATTTGTTTTCTGAAAGTTTTATTTTGAAAACCAGTCAGGACGTTGGCCTTGTTCCAGCCGAGGAAAGGCGCACTTCTGCTCGTTAAATCAGCACACACGCACAGAAGTTTCAACTGGACGTCAACTGGACCACACAGTCTGTTAAGTGTCCACAAAACTTCTCAGCTCAGCTCTTATCTCCGGAGACGTATCGTAACCAGGTAAAGAGTCGTTGATTGTCTGCTGAACGGGCGAGGAGTCCAGCCGGACTTGTTTGGGAAAGGTGTCACCCTGTCTTATTTCAAAATAATTAACTTCTGTTAAACTTAGCTTTCAGTCCACTCCTTCCTCCTTATTCTTATTTTTCTTAAGCCATTAATCTTTTAAGTAAATGTGCCAACAGGAAGTTAGACTCATAACTTGTCTGTTTGTTTTCAATTTGAATTCTTGTCTACAGTAGTTATTAAATCAGAGCTAATCTCGATACAAATGTGTAATGTACTTTTATGATTGTCTCAATAAAAGGTTCATCTTTGGTGGATCAACATAAGTTGACGTCTCTCGTGAAATTACATTTTGTCTAGTCACATTAAAGCAATTTAATCCGGAAAAAGAGTGAACTCGCGAATGAATTTGGGTCGGATCAAATCTGCTCCAATTTCTTCTGGAATATTGTACTGGTCAGCAAACTGACAAGTATTATATCCTTTACATATAATTGGCACCGCTCGGTGTTCAGTTATATAATGGTGGGCCCGTAAGTGTTTAATTACACAATTAATGGTGGCTCGTCCGTGCCTCTGAACGGTTAATAAGTTGTTTTTTTGTAGTCTATTGTAACGGATTGTTGGCATAGTTCGTATCCATGTTTTGGACTTATAAAATATTTCTCGTTGGGAGTGTCATAGAGATCGCTATTGTTGCGTTGTCTGGTTCATTTCACGTTGGGATTATTTTTGTTTCACTTTTAAACGTCGGTTTGAAGCTGCTGGTGATGATGTTTTGCCTGTGTCTGTGAGACGTTTTCATAACGTGTCGCAAAGCTACATGCATTTTTCATTGTGTGACCGCCGTGTCACCACTCTGCTCTTCTTATTACAGCTGCGGATTACTGTTTGTCTACTGTTTTTCACATTGTTGTGCTGCTCCAGTGTGCCTTTTTTCTGTTACAACGTGGTTTGTTTTGGTTCGGGAGAACCCACTCAGTTCTGGGTTTGGACCGACTATCAGTTGGTTCCGACTCCGACTGACGTAAAGTCCATTGTGTTCAACAGTTAAGGTGCTGCCTTCCTTAGGACGGTGCGGGTGCTTGCCTGTATGTCATTTGGCTCGTTAACAGAATTTTCTGTGGTGTATTATACGTTTATTTTGTGAAAAAGGGTCCAGAACTTTGGGGTGAGCTAAGTTAGCATTCCCGGAGCTGAGGCTACATAAAGCGCTGTGATTGGTCCATTGTGTGTTGTGTTCAAATCGTTGGTTCTGTTAGACTGCTGATCACCAGATTTCATCTCGTTCACACATTTCTGACAGTTTGCCTGTGTTGATTCGTTTCTATTCATGTAATATCGTCGAAGACTGCTTCACCGCGGTGTTTTGTGATATTTATACATGTTTTAGAACGTTAATAAGTCCGTTCAACGCTAGAGTCCGACCGACCTTGAGGTCCGTGAATGCGTCGTTTGAACGGCACGTCAACGTGCATGACGTACAGAGACGTAAGGTATCGAAGACTACATTACCCATGAGCGCTTGGGTTAGGAACTACGTGTTCTGTCTTCGCTGTGATTAAGTGGTGACGCTTACGGGATGGGGAAGGCCCACTCCTCGTCAGCTTTCACTTTAGCTGCCAGACCGGACAATCTTCACGCTTGCTTGTCCGTTATTATCTTTGAAAACCTGTTTAATCGCTGGTTTTTGAGATTTTAATTGGTGTTTTAACACAGTTGGTGTAAGACTACCGAATGTGACCAGGTCACGTGACACCGGAAGCTGCAACTGGTTTAGGGGACCGACTGTTTTCTTTTAAACAGAGTTTAAACATCACAGTCCAAACGATGTTAGTCACATCGAATCGTCTTTCATGAGACTAGGGTTCTAGAGATTGTCACGTAAAGGCTCTAGTGCTTTCTGTGAGGTTGCTTTTAATCCGGTTGTTGGATGTTTTGTACACTAATGGCTGAGCTGCGCTCACGGGTGACAACAGCGCCTCTATAGCGGTCAGAAAGTGAAATTGCAGTCGCTGAGATTAAAGCATATCCAGCTCTGCACCCCCATCTGCTGGATACTTAAAGACTACGGTCTTCCTGTTATTCTGTCCACATTTCAACTTTCCTGTTTTTAAATAGAGTACAGTTTGAAATGTTGAACACACAGCATCCTTTAATTTGATTTTCACATAAAATCAAATATTGATAGCAGAACTGTTACACATAATTAATGCAGACATGTCTGCATTTTTATAAAACAACACTTTTATCGTAATTCTGTGCATACAAGCTTTCCATTTTTTATTTTAAACAAAAAGTTTAAAATAACAGACATGAAGCATCTTTTGTCTTGATTTTCACAAAAATCACACAAGGATAGCCGAACTTGTTTTAATCTTGTCACAGGTCGACAAATGAATAAAAATCAATGATTTTTATTTGATATTACATCTTGGATGTTTACTGAACACACACACACACACTCCAGTTTATTTTGGATACAAGTTTATTTAAAATAACAAGTTGGAAGGCCTTGCTCTCTCCTGTTGACTGTCGCATGCATTATGATTCAGTTTCATTCAAACTACAAAACGTATTTTTATGGCATGGTGAACGATGAAGGCATCCTGGGAAAATTTTACAGTAAATCATTGCGTTTGAATCAGAGTCACTTTTATAGGCATTGGTGTGAATAGACAGAAATCAGATTGGGTTGGTTAGTAACTGTTGTTTGAATATAAGTTCTGGATAACGTTAACACTGCCTAAGGGTATTTAACTTTACAATTCAATGTGGGTAATTCCTGAGATAAGGTACCTTTGAATAATAGACTTATTGAACACAGTGAAACACATAAACCTGGAGGCTGGTTAGTTTAATTCACTAAATGCTACATTAAAGGTGATGATTTGTATGCACACTGTAAAATAAGAACCATCGTACTTGATTTTTCCCAAGAAAATCAAAACAAAGATGGACGTTCAAAAGGGTGCAACAACTGAGAGGGTCTACTCTCTGATCGAGCCTAAATGGGTTCGTTCGGGCCGTGTTTATGCTACCCTTGTGCCTTGCACAGTGGGAGGACCTGCTTTAGCGCATGGTAATTACTTAGCTGCGGTGAACGTCCTTCAGCAATCAGGTGAACATCCCCTGTTGTTCTACGACAGGCTCCTCTCTGCTTATTCAGGTGACATTACTGACCCTGGCATAGAGGAAGATGATCAGTTTAAACGTCTTTTCAGTACAAATCTCTGGCCTAAGCTCAGCAAATGTGTACGCTTCAAGGCCAATTTCAATGAGAGTACCATGGAAGAAGTTAAACAATACGCTGTGAAGGTTTTTGATATGTTCACACAACACAAAACACACTCAGAGGTGTGCTCAGGTCAAAAGGTCAAATCCTACTCGCAGAAAATAGAAGAGGTTCCCTCTCCTACAGAGTGCGAGGATGAACAGGATTTTGATAATAACAAACAACAGAATGTTGCTACCAGTTGGAACAGTGACTCAAATCGGTTCAAAGGGAGTTCTGCTCCTCGTGCACCTCAGATTGACAATTCTGAGACGGGCAATGAACCACAAAAGGTAGGTGTTCGCTCTCTAGGTGAACCAAGATGGTTCAGTTCGAACTGTGTGGCGTTATCCTTGATAATGACACTAACAACGTTGTCCATCCTGGTGAAGCGATGTACAGCACTGTCTTTTACAAAGACTCAGAGCAGACTGTTGACAACAACGTCAACATTGCCAAAGGTGCTGATTTTTACAGCAAACAAATTGCTGACAGTCAAAAGCATCCTGAAGGTCAAGATGCTGACAGCAACAAAGATTGCACAGACAGGGTCACACGTGATCAGAAACGTGTGAAAAAACCTAGATGGTTTCTGTGTAACCTTATCAAAAGGGGGATTGGCTAAGAAAGCTTACCTGCCAATCACACTGGAAGGGGTCCTCGCGCGAGATGCTCTCCTGGATTGCAATTCAAACGTGTCTATCATGTCAGCCGAACTGTTTGAAGAGCTAAGGACCGCCGCTAACAGTGTTAACAGGCAAATACCCTTCGGGAAATGTGCTATTGAACTGCGGGGCCTTGCAGAGACGGGAACATCCCTGACAGCTATAGCTATGGTTCACATGCAGATTGGCAAAATGTCACTATACCACCTGGTATATGTGTCTGAACAGGACGCATTCTCATTTTTGGTTGGCCAGGATTTTATAAATCGCTTCAACGTAATTATAAATTATGGTGATCAGACACCTCTCCCTAGGCTGCCACCTTACCATGGTGGAGGGGTTTGAGTGTCCCAATGATCCTAGGAGCTATGCTGTCAGGGGCTTCATGCCCCTAGTAGGGTCACCCAAGGCAGACAGGTCCTAGGTGAGGGACCAGACAAAGTGCAGCCCAAAGACCCCTTATGATGAGTACAATTAATGGAAACAATGTTCCCTCGCCCGGACGCGGGTCACCGGGGCCCCACTCTGGAGCCAGGCCCGGAGGTGGGGCACGTTGGCGAGCGCCTGGTGGCCGGGCTTTTACCCATGGAGCTCGGCCGGGCACAGCCCGAAGAGGAGACGTGGGTCCCCCTTCCCATGGGCTCACCACCTATGGGAGGGGCCAAAGGGGTCGGGTGCAATGTGGGATGGGTGGTGGCCGAGGGCGGGGACCCTGGCGGTCTGATCCTCGGCTACAGAAGCTGGCCATTGGGACATGGAATGTCACCTCTCTGGTGGGGAAGGAGCCTGAGCTAGTGTGTGAGGTTGAGAGGTTCCGGCTAGAAATAGTCGGACTCACCTCAACGCATGGCTCTGGCTCTGGAACCAGTTTCCTTGAGAGGGGTTGGACACTCTTCCACTCTGGAGTTGCCCCTGGTGAGAGGCGCCGAGCAGGAGTGGGCATACTTGTTGCCCCCCATCTTGGTGCCTGTACGTTGGGGTTCACCCCGGTGAACGAGAGGGTAGCCTCCCTTCGCCTACGTGTGGGGGGACGGGCTCTGACTGTTGTTTGTGCCTATGCGCCAAACGGCAGCTCAGATTACCCACCCTTTTTGGAGTCCTTGGAGGGGGTATTGGAGAGTGCGCCTCCTGGGGACTCCCTTGTTCTACTGGGGGACTTCAACGCTCACGTGGGCAATGACAGTGAGACCTGGAGGGGTGTGGTTGGGAGGAACGGCCCCCCTGATCTGAACCCGAGTGGTGTTCTGTTATTGGACTTCTGTGCTCGTCATGGATTGTCCATAACGAACACCATGTTCAGGCATAAGGGTGTCCATATGTGCTCTTGGCACCAGGACACCCTAGGTCGCAGTTCGATGATCGACTTTGTTGTCGTCTCATCTGATCTGCGGCCGCATGTCCTGGACACTCGGGTGAAGAGAGGGGCGGAGCTGTCAACTGACCACTACCTGGTGGTGAGTTGGCTCCGATGGTGGGGGAGGATGCCGGTCAGACCTGGCAGACCCAAACGTATTGTGAGGGTCTGCTGGGAACGTCTGGCAGAGTCTCCCGTAAGACGGAGCTTTAACTCCCACCTCCGGGAGAGCTTTGAACACGTTCCGAGGGAGGCGGGGGACATTGAGCCCGAGTGGGCCATGTTCCGCGCCTCTATTGTCGAGGTAGCTTATCAGAGTTGTGGCCGCAAGGTTGTTGGTGCCTGTCGTGGTGGCAACCCTCGAACCCGGTGGTGGACACCGGCGGTGAGGGATGCTGTCAAGCTGAAGAAGGAGTCCTATTGGGCCTTTTTGGCCTGTGGGACCCCGGAAGCAGCAGATAGGTACCGACAGTCCAAGCGGCATGCGGCTCGGGTGGTTGCTGAGGCAAAAACTCGGGCGTGGGAGGAGTTCGGAGAGGCCATGGAGAATGACTTCCGTACGGCTTCGAGGCGATTCTGGTCCACCATCCGGCGTCTCAGGGGGGGAAAGCGGTACGCGACCAACACCATTTATGGTGGGGATGGCGTGCTGTTGACCTCAACTCGGGATGTTGTGAGTCGGTGGGCGGAATACTTCGAAGACCTCCTCAATCCTACTGGCACGTCTTCCACTGAGGAAGCAGAGCCTGGGGACTTTGGGTCGGGCTCTCCAATCTCTGGTGCTGAGGTCACCGAGGTGGTTAAAAAGCTCTGCGGTGGCAGGGCTCCGGGGGTGGATGAGATTCGCCCTGAGTTCCTTAGGGCTCTGGATGTTGTGGGGTTGTGTTGGCTTACGCGACTCTGCAATATCGCGTGGACATTGGGGGCAGTTCCCTTGGATTGGCAGACTGGGGTGGTGGTTCCCCTATTCAAAAAGGGGGACCGTAGGGTGTGTTCCAACTATAGGGGGATCACACTCTTAAGCCTCCCTGGTAAGGTCTATTCAGGGGTTCTGGAGAGGAGGGTCCGTCGGATAGTCGAACCTCGGATTCAGGAGGAGCAGTGTGGTTTTCGTGCTGGTCGTGGAACACTGGACCAGCTCTACACCCTCAGCAGGGTCCTGGAGGGCGCGTGGGAGTTTGCCCAACCAGTTTACATGTGCTTTGTGGACTTGGAAAAGGCATTCGACCGCGTCCCTCGGGGGGTTCTGTGGGGGGTACTCCGGGAGTATGGGGTACCAGGCCCTTTGATATGGGCTGTTAGGTCCCTGTACGACCGGTGTCAGAGCTTGGTCCGCATTGCCGGCAGTAAGTCAGGCTCGTTTCCAGTGAGAGTTGGACTCCGCCAAGGTTGCCCTTTGTCACCGATTCTGTTCATAACTTTTATGGACAGAATTTCTAGGCGCAGCCAAGGTGTTGAGAGGATCCGTTTTGGTGACCTTAGAATCACTTCTCTGTTTTTTGCAGATGATGTGGTCCTATTGGCTTCATCAGATCGTGATCTACAGCTTTCACTGGAGCGGTTTGCAGCCGAGTGTGATGCGGCCGGGATGAGGATCAGTTCCTCCAAATCCGAGGCCATGGTCTTGAGCCGGAAAAGGGTAGCGTGCCCTCTCCGGGTCGGGGAGGAGGTCCTGCCCCAAGTGGAGGAGTTTAAGTATCTCGGGGTCTTGTTCACGAATGAGGGAAAACTGGAGCGTGAGATCGATAGGCGGATAGGTGCAGCGTCCGCAGTGAAGCGGGCGCTGTACCGGTCTGTTGTGGTGAAGAGAGAGCTGAGTCAAAAGGCAAAGCTCTCAATTTACCGATCGATCTACGTTCCCACCCTCATCTATGGTCATGAGCTTTGGGTTGTGACCGAAAGAACGAGATCTCGGATACAAGCGGCTGAAATGAGTTTTCTCCGCAGGGTGTCTGGACTCTCCCTTAGAGATAGGGTGAGAAGCTCAGTCATCCGGGAGGGACTCGGAGTAGAGCCGCTGCTTCTCCACATCGAGAGGAGCCAGTTGAGGTGGCTCGGGCATCTGGTTAGGATGCCTCCTGGACGCCTCCCTGGTGAGGTGTTCCGGGCATGTCCCACCGGGAGGAGACCCAGAGGAAGACCCAGGACACGTTGGAGGGACTATGTTTCTCGGTTGGCCTGGGAACGCCTTAGGATTCCCCCGGAGGAGCTGCTCCAAGTGGCTGGGGAGAGGGAAGTCTGGGCCTCCCTACTTAGGCTACTACTCCCGCGACCCGACCCCGGATAAGCGGAAGAAAATGGATGGATGGGTGATCAGACAATGTGGGCCACAGTGAGCAATCCACTGCCGATCAAGGTGCCTCCCCAAGGTCAGGACACTGACTGTCTAACAGCAGGTACCGCAGAAGTCACAAGGGAATCCCCAACCGAGAGCACAAGCCCGGTAAGTGAACCTTCTAATACAGGTGAGACAGAGGAGACTCAACAATTAGACCAGACTCTGGCCCAACACGAGAACCTCCTCTGTGAGCTGACACCTTCAGCACTCACTGAACACTACCTGCCACAGGTAGAGAAAGGTGTGGATGTCCAAGGATCCCACACCAAAGACACTGTACTTTCCTCGGGGACAGGTAATTCGGCTATCAGTCAAGCTTTCGATGAAACCTGGTTCAAGAGCATTTGAGTCTAGAACTACTCAGAGATGACATAGTTCTTACAGACTCAAAGAGCACCTCTTCAGTCATGAAGTGGGAAGACACACGCCACAACGACAGTGACCCGTCGCAGTCTGACCACTCGGACACGCTTGCGATTGCGCCAACAGTTGTGACACACCTGAATTACGCAGAAAGAGGTAAACGTAGTAAGAAACGTTGGCAGAAACCTAAAAGGTTCCTGTGTACTATCTACTCTAAACTGCACAAATAACCTAAACTAAACAAAGGCATCCTAACTCGTGCCGATAGACGGACGTCCTCACCTGTGTGCGTGGTCCCCCATGACCACAGGGGGGTGATGTTAGGTCATGCCCATGTCAAGGACAAAGATTTCAATAACCCCACAAATGACAAAGTTCTCGCAAACTCACAGACTTCATGGGAAAATAAGGTCGTCCAAGCACAAGATAGTAAATAAACTAAATAGTTTAAACTATACTAGTTGCGAAAAGAAACCGTTCCAACTAGAACTTAGAAACGCTAAGTATAAAACCCACAACAAAAAACTAACCTTAACAACCGTTTAAATCTGCAGGATTTAATTGACATAGGTTATAAAGCTAAGAAATGTTTTCTTGTGTGTAGCACGTTGGAATCTGACGACCAGAGTGTGTTTGATGTAGTGAAACGTTGTTTTCTAGTTGCTTATTTGCTACTTTTGTTGTTATTGAAGTTGTTATTGTTTTCGGAACACTTCCAGCCAAAAGAGGTTTTGATTAATGTTAGTTGAAGACTTAAATGGATTTAACTATGCCAACATGCTGTTCATTTTGTTAAAGATCTCAATCTTTGAAGAGTCATTGTAGATTAATACTACTTAAGGTACTATAAGCTACACTGATCTCCCAATCATTTAGGTAGGACCGATTCGATCGTTTCTATTCTAGATCTATTCATTTTGATGAGTCTCGCCATAGACTTCAAAATTTATTAGGAATACCAAATCCTACGTCGCTCGTCTAAAAGACAACAGACATTTAGACCAAACTAGTTTTCATTTTTCTATTTTAGTTTAACCTAAACTAAGTAATGAATGGAGGAATAGTTTGAAAGAAGAGGCCTTCGTTACAGAAGCCCTCCAAAATTCTATAGGTATAGATCCCTATATCTGATTTTTACAGCATTGATCCACCCCTTAATTGGTAATTGTAGCTGATCTAATCCATGATAGCTTACATACCAGGTGCATATAGGTAGGGCCTAATGTAAAATCCCTGTCATAAGCCCACCTAAAACCACATACTTGCATGACACATAGAACCAGGGTGGCACCGACTGGAAGCCATCCAGCCTGCAACCTTCGATGTGGGGACCTGCTACTCCAACGTTGGTCTTCAACCTTCATCCAAGGGCCGCCTCCTCTGCGTCAATCGAGGGATCCCCTCTACATGCTGATTAAAAAACCATTTGTTGCTGATGAAATCAATAACCCCAATCGTTGTGGAATTACCGCTGTGGATTATAAGACTTTGTTTCCAAGGGATCACAGACTCAGTTTTCCAAGGGTTAACAGACTATGTT
>JBBPBX010043475.1:0-12260 GCA_038048925.1 Garcialebias charrua | reverse complement strand
GTTTATATACTGTATACTGTATATATATATATGAGTTTTAAACCCTTCTCACAGTCTTACAGTATCCTAAACAATGTTTCTAAACTCCAAATGCTCTAAAAGAGCACATCATGTCATGATCTCCACTCTCTCAGCCACCGGCTGCTCTCTGCCAGTGCTCTTGGACATGCCCACTTCTTCGCTGCAGAGCAGAGAATGACACACTGCAGGAGGGAGCTTCTCTCTGTACCTGTAGGCTGCACATAGGTGCAAAAGGTGCCAATTAATTTTAAATAATATATATTAATTTAAAAATAATCCATGCCGATCATGTGGCTCATCCATCAATCAGCCAATTGTGTGTCATGTCCAATCTTACGTTGAAAAACGGCAAAAGAGCGAGTCAGCTAAAGTCGAACCGCAAAGTAGCGAGGGACTACTGTACAGTTATATAGTATGCAGCTGTGGTCAGAGGAACGTAAAGCTGTTTGAAGGTGCTGTTTTCAATGATTCAAGGATTTTTATTGTCATTCACATCACATGTGGTACATGAGGTGGAATGAAACTATGTACATAGGGTCCCAGTTGTATCCAACAAAAATACAAATTGTAAAGAAAAACAGTAATGAGATCCAAGACATGAACTAAGAATATACTACATTCACTAATCGAAGAATGCACAAAACTAAGAATACACTAAGGACTAATAGTGCAACAACAATGCGCCAAAACAACAGCAGCACGAACATGAGTCTGCGTGAGCAGATGTGGACTAATGAACAC
This sequence comes from Garcialebias charrua, assembly GCA_038048925.1. Lineage (NCBI taxonomy): Eukaryota > Metazoa > Chordata > Actinopteri > Cyprinodontiformes > Rivulidae > Garcialebias > Garcialebias charrua. The sequence continues at coordinate 11,498 of JBBPBX010043475.1, read as the reverse complement.
AGCAACATGAAATATCAGCAGCATGAGATCAGCATCATGAAACCAGCCACTAGGGAGCACAAGTCAGTGTATCTCTTGTGCCGGTCCCAAGCCCGGGTAAATGGTGAGGGTTGTGTCAGGAATGGCATCAGATGTAAAACACTTGCCAAAACCATAATGCGAGTTCATCAAAGTGAAACCATACCGGATCGGTCGAGGCCCGGGTTAACAACGTCCGCCACCGGTGCTGTTGACAAACAGGGTGCCGGCGGAAATTGTACTACTGTTAGTCGAAGACCCCGAGGAGGGAAACGTGTCAGGAGACAGAGGGAGAGGAGGAAAGTGAAGAATGTAGGACTGAGGGTTGCAACTCTAAATGTGGGGACAATGACAGGCAAAGGTAGAGAGCTGGCTGACATGATGCAGAGAAGAAAGGTAGATGTTTTATGTGTCCAAGAGACCAAGTGGAAGGGCAGCAAGGCTCGCAGTATTGGAGCAGGGTTCAAACTGTTTTACCATGGTGTGGATAGAAAGAGAAATGGAGTAGGGGTGGTCCTGAAGGAGGAGTTGGCAAAGAATGTAGTAGATGTGAAGAGAGTGTCAGATAGGGTGATGTGTCTGAAGGTAGAAGTAGAAGGTCTGATGCTAAACATAGTCAGTGGTTATGCTCCACAGGTTGGATGTGATGGGGAGGAGAAAGATACATTTTGGAAAGATTTGGATGAAGTGATAGAGAGTATTCCCAGGGAGGAAAGAGTGGTGATTGGAGCAGACCTGAATGGACATGTTGGTGAAGGAAACAGAGGGGATGAGGAAGTGATGGGTAGGTTTGGTGTCAAGGAAAGAAACCAGGAAGGACAGATGGTGGTGGATTTTGCCAAGAGAATGGAAATGGCTATAGTCAATACCTATTTCCAAAAGAGGGAGGAACATAGAGTGACCTATAAGAGTGGAGGAAGGAGTACACAGGTCGATTACATTCTGTGTAGAAGAGGAAACCTGAGGGAGATTGGAGACTGTAAGGTTGTGGCAGGGGAGAGCGTGGCCAGACAGCATCGGATGGTTGTGTGTAGAATGACTGTTGTTGTGAAGAAGAGAAAAAGAGTAAAATCAGAGAAGAAGACCAAATGGTGGAAGCTAAAGAAGGAAGAATGTTGTGAGAAATTCAGAGACGAGCTGTTAAAGGCTCTGGGTGGTAAGAAAGAGCTTCCAAGTGACTGGGCTACTACAGCAACAGTAATTAGAGAGACAGGTAGGAAGGTACTTGGTGTGTCATCTGGACAGAGAATGGATGATAAGGAAACCTGGTGGTGGAATAGTGAAGTGCAGGACGCCATTCAAAGAAAGAGATTAGCCAAGAAGAAATATGACAGTGAGAGGACTGAAGAGAGGAGACAGGAATATAAGGAGATGGGACATAGAGCAAAGAGGGAAGTAGCTAAGGCAAAGCAGAGGGCGTACAATGAGTTGTATGGGAGACTGGACACTAAAGAGGGCGAGAAGGACTTGTACCGATTGGCAAGACAGAGGGATCAGGCTGGAAAGGATGTGCAGCAGGTTAGGCTTATTAAAGATGGGAATGGGAATGTTCTAACAAGTGAGGAGAGTGTGATGGGAAGATGGAAGGATTACTTTGAGGAGCTAATGAATGAAGAGAATGAAAGAGAAAGAAGAGTGGAGGTCATAGAAACTGTGGACCAGGAAGTGGGAAAGATTAGTGAGGGTGAAGTCCGGAAAGCTTTGAAAAGAATGAAGAAGGGGAAGGCAGTAGGACCTGATGACATACCAGTGGAGGTTTGGAAATGTCTTGGAGAGGTGGCAGTGAGGTTTTTGACTCAAATATTTAATGGAATATTTGAGGGTGAGAAAATGCCTGAAGAATGGAGAAGAAGTGTGCTGGTTCCCATTTTTAAGAACAAGGGTGATGTACAGAGTTGTAGCAACTACAGGGGAATTAAGTTGATGAGCCACACAATGAAGATCTGGGAGAGAGTTGTGGAAGGAAGGCTTAGACAAGAGGTGACTATCTGTGAGCAGCAGTATGGTTTCATGCCAAGAAAGAGCACCACAGATGCCATCTTTGCTTTGAGGATGTTGATAGAGAAGTACAGAGAGGGTCAGAAAGAACTCCATTGTGTGTTTGTGGATTTAGAAAAAGCATATGACAGGGTGCCAAGAGAGGAGGTGTGGTATTGCATGAGGAAATCTGGAGTGGCAGAAAAGTATGTTAGACTGGTACAGGACATGTATGAGGACAGCAGGACAGTGGTGAGAATGACAGTAGGAGTGACAGATAGCTACAAGGTGGAGGTGGGATTGCATCAAGGATCGGCTCTGAGCCCCTTATTGTTTGCTCTGGTGATGGACTGACTAGAGTCCAGGCAGGATGGAGCGGATGGAGAAAAGTTTCAGGAGTGATTTGTGACAAAAGGTGTCAGCAAAGGTCAAAGGAAAAGTTTACAAGACAGTGGTGAGACCAGCTATGTTGTATGGTCTGGAGACAGTGTCATTGACAAAAAGACAGGAGAAAGAACTGGAAGTAGCAGAAATGAAGATGCTGAGGTTCTCCTTAGGAGTGACAAGGATGGATAAGATCAGGAATGAGATCATCAGAGGTACAGCACATGTTGAACAACTGGGAGATAAAGTTAGGGAGGCCAGACTGAGATGGTTTGGACATGTCCAGAGGAGGGACAGTGGGTATATTGGTAGAAGGATGTTAGAAATGCAGCTGCCAGGAAAAAGACACAGAGGAAGGCCAAAGAGGAGATATATGGATGCAGTTATGCCCCTTTTCCACCGGTCAGCTCGGGTCGGTTGTTACGTAATATGTGCGTCGCAGACACCCACTTTACGCCATCTCCACCGGATATTCCGAGCTGCGCCGCGCCAGATTCCTGGTCTCCTTTCTTTTAGGTGACGACCCGCGCTGATGCGCGTCGGCAGAAGGTATTTGAGGAATGTTTGTTCCCTGAAGCTGCTTTCACTGAAGTGAGGGAGCGAACACGCGCGTGCGTGCGGCTGTATTTCCTTAAAATGTAGCTAAACAAACAGATATAAAATATATTTCGGCTGTATTTCCTTAAAATGTAGCTAAATAAACAGATATAAAAATATATTTCAAAACTAGGATCGTGCGCGGGGCTGTATTTCCTTAAAATGTAGCTAAATAAACAGATATAAAAATATATTTCGGCTGTATTTCCTTAAAATGTAGCTAAATAAACAGATATAAAAATACATTTCAAAACTTGGATCGTGCGCGCGGCTGTATTTCCTTAAAATGTAGCTAAATAAACAGATGTAAAAATATATTTTGGCTGTATTTCCTTAAAATGTAGCTAAATAAACAGATGTAAAAATATTGTAATGGATTAACGCCGTATGCGGCCACCAAATGTAAGAAATAATGTGCTAGGTAAGGTATTTAAACACTTACTGAGCCATTATTATTGTAGATGCGCAGTTTAGCAGACTTTAATCTTGCACAAACTGCCACCAATGCGCGAGTTCTTCCTTTTTCCGATACTAAATTGTTTTTACTGTGATTAGACAAGAATGTAATTTCACAGGAGACTTCAATTTATATTGGTCTACCAAAAAAATAGACCTTTTATTGAAACTATCACAAGAATTACATTAAACATTTGTATCGATATTAGCTCTGATTTACTAACTAAGTTGACAAGAATTCAAATTAAAACAAACAGACAGTTTAAACTTAACTGTTGGCACATTACTTGACAGATTAATAGCTTATGAAAAATAAGAAATAGGAGGAAGGAGTACTGGAAGCTAAGTTAAGCTAAAGTTGGTTACTTTGAACCAGAATGGGTGACACCATTTTCCCACACGAGCAGACTGCTGGGCTCCCGCACGTTCAACCACACCACGGCTCGTTACCTGTTGCAGGTTCGTCTCTTGGAGACAAGAGTGGAGAAGTTTGTGGACACACACGTGGATGGGTTTGTCCAGTGGCCGTCCAGTTGAAACTTCAGCGTGAGTGTGCTGATCCACGATACGAGGAACTCGCCTCCCTCGGCAGGAAACAACGGTCAAGCGCACAGACTGATTTTCAAAATAAAACTTTAGAAAACAAATTCTTCCAGAAGGTGAGTGAATGGATCAAAGTAAGGCTTTACTATGATTCCAGCTGAGACGTGGGTCGTTGACACATGACCGGGCCGTCTCCAGCTTTTCCCAGAGGAGAGAAAACCAGTTGTCATTTAGTTCTCTTCCCAAAAACTAACCCAAAATGCAGGAAGTGCCCTTTAAGAAGGGGGTGTGACTTAGTCACATACTTCCTGCTGATTGGTTGTCGCACCCCTAGAGAGGGTGTGGCTTTGCAAGTGAGTGAGTTTGAGTGACAGATGATAGGGTAGACAATACACAGAACACAACGTCAGAGTATGCAGGTGCATGTGAACAAGTCAGTACTTTGTTTTGAGAACAGATTCATTGTTTTTAGAAAGGACGGGAGACCGAAAGCAAGCTATGTCTAGCACTTTTCCTTCGAAACAAAAACAGTTCAAACAAATACGAAGGATTGTTCCTTCAACTTTAGACACTTATTCTGCCTAGAGCAGACAGTTCAAAGCACGCTTTAATCTGAGATGTTCTCTTAACTTTGTCATATTTAAAATATACCAGCTTAGTCAAATCATCATTGAAATGACAAAAATACTGTTTGATCAATTCTGAATTAACACACATTAAAGAGAAAGTTCAATCTGATTAATTAGTGTCCATTAATTCATAATAATTGTTAACCAATATAAGTGTCCAATCGTCTCCTTGAGGGCTTCAAGAAGGTGTAACACTTAGAGTTCCAGAGAGATGCAGAGAGGTGTACTTGAAGGTCAAGCCTAAAATATCAGAGGCTAGGTGTATCACTACAGTCCCCCTTTTTGGAAGTCATCGCCTGTCCTTGGAGATGAGTTCCAACACGAAAGGATACCACCGAATGTCTCTGACCTCTATGTAATCCAGCAAGTGGAAAAAAAAAAGTCAAAAAAAAGTTCAAAATTATACTCCCATAATGTTTTTGGAAATTCCATACTGTTCGTAGGTAATCCCTTTGCGGTAAGCTTTCAATCCTTTGGAAAACATAGTCTGTTAACCCATGGAAAACTGAGTCTGTGATCCCTTGGAAAACAAAGTCTTATAATCCACAACGGTAAATCCACAACGATGGGGGTTATTGATTTCATCAGCAAGAATGGTTTTTAATCAGCATGTAGAGGGGATCCCTCGATTGAAGCAGAGGAGGCGGGCCTTGGATGAAGGTTGAAGACCAACGTTGGATCAGCAGGTCCCCACATCGAAGGTTGCAGGCTGGATGGCTTCCAGTCGGTGCCACCCTGGTTCAATGTGTCATGCAATTATGTGGTTTTAGGTGGGCTTATGATTGGGATTCTACATTAAGCCTTACCTATATGCACCTGGTATGTAAGCTATCATGGATTAGATCAGCTAAAATTACCAATTAAGGGGTGGATCAATGCTGTAAAAATCAGATATAGGGATCTATACCTATAGAAATGTGGAGGGCTTCTGTAACGAAGGCCTCTTCATTCAAACTATTCCTCCATTCATTATTTAGTTTAGGTTAAACTAAAATAAAAAAATGAAACTAGTTTGGTCTAAATGTCTGTTGTCTTTTAGACGAACGACGCAAGATTTGGTATTCCCTATAAATTTTGAAGTCTATGGCGAGACTCATCAAAATGAATAGATCTAGAATAGAAACGATCGAATCGGTTCTACCTAAATGATTGGGAGATCAGTGTAGATTATAGTACCTTAAGTAGTATTAATCTACTATGACTCTTCAAAGATTGAGATCTTTAACAAAATGAACAGCATGTTGGCATAGTTAAAATCCATTTAAGTCTTCAACTAATCAACAATCAAAACCTCTTTTGGCTGGGAGTGTTCAGAAAACAATAACAACTTCAATAACACAAAAGTAGCAATCAAGCAACTAAAAACAACGTTTCACTACGTCAAACTCACTCTGGTCGTCAGATTCCAACGTGTCACACACAAGAAAAACAGTTCTTAGCTTTATAACCGATGTCAATTAAATCCTGCAGATTTAAACGGTTGTTAAGGTTAGTTTTTGTTGTGGGTTTTATGCTTAGCGTTTCTAAGTTCTAGTTGGAACGGTTTCTTTTCGCAACTAGAATAGTTTAAACTGTTTAGTTTATTTACTATCCTGTGCTTGGACGACCTTCTTTTCCCATGAAGTCTTTGAGTTTGCGAGATCTTTGTCGTTTGTGGGGTTATTGAAATCTTTGTCCTTGACATGGGCATGGCCTAACATCACCCCCCTGTGGTCATGAGGGACCAAGCACACGGGTGTGGACGTCCGTCCATGGGCACGAGTTAGGATGCCATTGTTTAGTTTAAGCTGTTCGCGCAGTTTATGGGGAACCTTGTACAGGAACCTTATAGGTCTCGGCCAACGTACCTCTGTACGTTTACCTCTTTCTGCGTAATGCAGGTGTGTCACAACTGTCGGCGCCGTCGCAGGCGTGTCTCTGTCGTTGTGATGTATGTCTTCCCACTTCATGAATGAAGAGGTGCTCTTTGAGTCTGTAAGAACTATGTCATCTCTGAGTAGTTCTAGATTCAAATGCTCTTGAACCAAGGTTTCATCAAAAGCTTGGCTGATGGCTGAATGACCTGTCCCAGAGGACAGCACAGCGTTCTCGGTGTGTGATCCTTGGATCTCTACACCGTCCTCTACCTGTGGTAGGAAGTGTGAGTCTGCCCCCCTTTTGTTCAAGGAGGGGTCCTCAAAATTTGTAACAATGAAGTCCAAGTGACTGTCAGCGTGTTGTAGACTGTCACCTTGTGGGCTCAGATGTCCTTGAACCAAGACTTCACTGAAAGCTTGGCTGTTTGCCGAATTACCCGTCCCACAGGACAGTACAGCGTCATCGGTGTGGGACCCATGGATCTCCACACCTTCTTCTACCGGTGGTAGGTAGTGCTCAGTGAGTGCTGAAGGTGTCAGCTCGCAGAGGAGGTCCTCGTGATGGGCCAGAGTCTGGTCCAACTGTTGAGTCTCCTCTGTCTCACCTGGATATGAAGGATCACTTACCGGGTTTGTGGTCTCGGTTGGGGAATCCCTTGTGACCTTAGCGGTACCTGTTGTTAGACAGTCAGTGTCCTGACCTTGGGGAGGCACCTTGAATGGCAGTGGACTGCTCACTGTGGCCCACATTGTCTGACTGCCATAATCTATAATCGCTTCAAAGCGACTTATAAAATCTTGGCCGACCAGAAATGGGCAGGAGTCCACCGTAGACACATGTACCGGATGGCAAATTGTCGTCTCGCCCATCTGCATGTGAACCATGGCAATAGCTGTCAGGGTTGTACCCATTTCTGAGAGTCCTTGCAACTCTATAGCACATTCTGTCAGGGGTATCTCTCTGCCAACACTGTTAGCGGCGGTCCGTAGCCTCTCAAACAGCTCGGCTGACATGATAGTCACATCTGAGCCGCTATCCAGGAGTGCCTCTCGCGCGAAGACCCCTTCCAGTCTGAGTGGCAGGTAAGCTTTCTTAGCGCGCCCCATTCTCATAAATTTACACAGAAACCTTCTAGGTTTAAGCACACACCTCTGTGTACGCGTAACTCTGTCTGTGTAATCGTCGTAGCTGTCAGCATCATGATGGCTGTCTGCCTCATGACCTTCAGGATGCGGATTTTCAGCAATTTGTTTGCTGTCAGCATCTATGTCAGTGTTGACGTTGTTGTTGTCAACTGTGTGCACTGAGTTGTTGCAAAAGGCAGTGCTGCGCGTCGCTTCATCAGGATGAACAACGTTGTTTGTGTTATCATCAAGGACAACGTCACACGTTGTGTCAGCTTGGTCAACCACTGTAACAATCAAATCATTTGACAAACAACTCACAATCTCAGTCACGTCCACGCGCGGAGGCGCCGCTTCCATAATCTGGAGCTTGTGTGACGCTTTGCATGTCTCGAACTGTGCAGTTCGAGGGGCATGGGCAGGAGGGCCGCTTCTCGGGGGTACATGTCGGGACAGACCATTTTTCAATGGTTCACGGTTCCCGTGTAACCTCCTTCGAATTTCACCAACAGTGAGATCCATGAGAGAACTCTTTTGGTCCGATCCGGACCATCTGGGTTCATCTGGAGGGCGAACACCTACCTTGTGTGGTTCTCTGCTCATCTCAAGGTTTTCAACCTGAGGGGCAGGGGGTTCAGAACTCCTACAGCTCGTAGCACCATGCTGTTGTATGTTATTATGAAAAACCTGTGACCTCTCGCACTTTGAAGGAGAGGGAACCTCTTCTACTTCCTGCGAGTGGGATGTGACCTTTTGACCTGGGCACACCACTGAGTGTGTTTTTCGCTGTTCGAGCATGTCAAAAAATTCCACAGCACATTGTTTAATTTCTGCCATGGTACTCTCTTTGCAATTAACATTGAAGCGAACACATTTCATTATGAAAGGTATCAGATTCAAAGTGAAACGATTTTTAAACTCCGCATCTTCCTCTAAGCCAGGTACAGTTTTATTCCCTGTGTAAACAGAGAGGAGCCTGTCGTAAAACACCAGGGGATGTTCACCTGGTTCCTGAAGGACGTTCTTTGCAGCTAAGTGCCTATCAAAGGATGCACCTGTTTGAACGTCCATCTTTGTACTGATGTTCTGTGAAAAATCAAGTAACGTGGGTCTCATTTCACAGTGTGCAGACTTTAGTTTTATCAGTTTTATCAAAAACAGACATGTCTGTATTAAATCTGTGTAACTGTTCTGCCATCAACATTTGATTATACGTGAAAATCAAATGAAAGGGTGCTGTGTGTACAATATTCCCAAAATGTTTCCCGTTTAAAACAGGAACATTCAACATGTACAAATTACAGGAAGACTGCGTCTTCTAAAGTAACCAGCAGATGGGGTGACAGCGCTGGATATGTTTATCACAGCGACTGCAATTTCTCTATCTGACCGCTATAGAGGCGCTGTTATCACCCGTGAGCGAAGCTGCAGCTTTTAGCCCACAGACATCTAACACGGATGAAAAGCATCAAGCAGACAGACCCAAAGCGTTACGTGGTACAGCTTCAGAGCCCCAGGCTCACAAAAACGAAATCATGTGAGCAAAATCGGTTGAACTGTGAAACCTTTTAAACTGCGTTTAAAAGAAATAAGGTCGGTCCTCATAAAACCGGCAAAATCGGTGTCACGTGACCTGGTCACATGGCGATCGGCAGTCTCAGAGCAACCGACTCAATCCACCCATTAAAATCTCAAAAACACCGCGTTTAAACAGTCTTTTCAATGACAGTAATGGACAAACAAGCACGGAAACTCGTCTGGGACAAGCAGCTGTGAAGTGAAAGTTGACGAGGAGCGGGCTTCACCCACTGCGCAAGCGTCAACACTTACAACGTAATCGACCAATCACAGCGAAGACAGAACTGTAGTTCTAAAACCCAAGTGTTCATGGGAAACTGTGTCTTCCAAACCTAACGCCGCCCACGTGCGACGTGCCGTTCGAGCGGTGTGTTCACGGACCTGCGGTCGGTCGAACAAAAGCGTGGAACGGACTTTTCAACGTTCTAAAACAGTCATAAATATCGCAAAACACCGCGGTAAAGCCAGTCTTCGACGATATCACGTGCATAGAACTCAAACAACACAAATAAACCGTCAGAAATGTGTACATAAATGAATCTGACGACCAGAGTCTACAGAAACCAACGTTATTGAACACAATACACAATGGACCAATCACCGCGTTTTAAGCAGCCATTTTGTCACTGTAATGCTAACGACTACTAGCTTGACCCAAAGAGTTCTGGACACACTTTCACAAAATAAACGTATTATTACACCGCAGAAAATTCTGTAAATGAGCTCAAACACATCCAGGCTAACTCCCACGCCCCCAGGGGAGGCAGCACGCTAACTGTGTACAACAACGGACTTTACGTCAAACGGAACCGGAACACAGTCCGGTCCAAAGCGGAGTGGGTTTTTCCCGAACCTCGGCTAACAACACGTTGTAACAGATTAGGTAAAAATGGAGCAGCAAATGTGTGACACAGCTTCAACAGCAAATCGCAGATGTAAGAAAATGAAGCAGTGGTGACTCGGCGGTCACAAAACGAAAAAATGCATGCAGCCTCGCGACACGTAATGAAACGTCTCACAAAAACAAACATTCATTCATCCGTAGCTCCAAAACCCACGTTCAAAAGTGAAAGAAAAGAATAATTCTAACGGGAAATAATCCAGACAATGCCACGATCAGCAACTCCCGGACACTCCACCAGCCAGAACTATCCTTATAAGCCCAAAACCAGGATGCAAACTATGCCACGACACCGTAACAAAATAAGCTACACAAAACAACTTAATAAACGTTCTAGGAACTCGGACGAGCCACCAAATGTAATGGATTAACGCCGTATGCGGCCACCAAATGTAAGAAATAATGCGCTAGGTAAGGTATTTAAACACTTACTGAGCCATTATTATTGTAGATGCGCAGTTTAGCAGACTTTAATCTTGCACAAACTGCCACCAATGCGCGAGTTCTTCCTTTTTCCGATACTAAATTGTTTTTACTGTGATTAGACAAGAATGTAATTTCACAGGAGACTTCAATTTATATTGGTCTACCAAAAAAATAGACCTTTTATTGAAACTATCACAAGAATTACATTAAACATTTGTATCGATATTAGCTCTGATTTACTAACTAAGTTGACAAGAATTCAAATTAAAACAAACAGACAGTTAGAAACTTAAACTGTTGGCACATTACTTGACAGATTAATAGCTTATGAAAAATAAGAAATAGGAGGAAGGAGTACTGGAAGCTAAGTTAAGCTAAAGTTGGTTACTTTGAACCAGAATGGGTGACACCATTTTCCCACACGAGCAGACTGCTGGGCTCCCGCACGTTCAACCACACCACGGCTCGTTACCTGTTGCAGGTTCGTCTCTTGGAGACAAGAGTGGAGAAGTTTGTGGACACACACGTGGATGGGTTTGTCCAGTGGCCGTCCAGTTGAAACTTCAGCGTGAGTGTGCTGATCCACGATACGAGGAACTCGCCTCCCTCGGCAGGAAACAACGGTCAAGCGCACAGACTGATTTTCAAAATAAAACTTTAGAAAACAAATTCTTCCAGAAGGTGAGTGAATGGATCAAAGTAAGGCTTTACTATGATTCCAGCTGAGACGTGGGTCGTTGACACATGACCGGGCCGTCTCCAGCTTTTCCCAGAGGAGAGAAAACCAGTTGTCATTTAGTTCTCTTCCCAAAAACTAACCCAAAATGCAGGAAGTGCCCTTTAAGAAGGGGGTGTGACTTAGTCACATACTTCCTGCTGATTGGTTGTCGCACCCCTAGAGAGGGTGTGGCTTTGCAAGTGAGTGAGTTTGAGTGACAGATGATAGGGTAGACAATACACAGAACACAACGTCAGAGTATGCAGGTGCATGTGAACAAGTCAGTACTT